>MOOZ01001674.1:528358-544465 GCA_002930495.1 Cecropterus lyciades | reverse complement strand
CCCCCCCCTTCTCAACAATTCTCATTTATTATAAAATCCATTACAAAAACCCCATTATTAAAATCCCGAAATTTTAGAGATTTACTACTAATATACGAAATGCTCTTATTACTTCTATTGGAAAAAATATAGGAAGTGTTCTTATTACTTTTTACCAATATTTATTTCCCGTATAGCGTCTGTTTCTACCAATAAATTTTCGCATAGTGTAAATACCAATTTTGTATTCCGTTCAGCAAACTCAGCCCGCATCGTGCTATATTAAATGAACCGATGAAAGCTAGTGATAAATCTATCCGTATATCTGGATGCCAAATAAATTAACAAATACATGGATAAATCATGGCTTTGTTCTAATTAACAGTGGGATGATGATTTTGTGTGCGAATAAACATTATTGATGTATTTGTTGGCTGATGACAGCTATATATATTTAATATATGGTACGTCTACTTCATAATGCGTACCTGATGATAAAAGGTCACTGACACTCATATACATTTGGAATCGACCGCAGATGAAATCAGTCTTACCTAAGTTGGACAGAGATGCGCTGTCACTTTTAAGAACTAAGTTAGGATGCTTCGAATAAGTATGTCTCCTTTACCATATCTTTCAAACCATAATACAGCAACACTTAACACCACTGTTATTAGGCAGGAACAGGTGTGTTGAAGTCGAGCCCAAAAGGGCTCTACTACCTTCACTTTAACACACACAAGAGCTTGGCACACTCAGTTTGACTTTATGCCAATTATAACAATCAATTATAACTTAACAATTTATTAAAAAAAGATTAATATATGTTTATTATGACTATTATAGTAGTGATGGCAGACGACGCCGGATGTTCTAATTTAATCTTATAATACCTATATACAGGAAATCTGATATGATTTATTTTAAAACAATATCTCTCTTCATCCCATTCATAGCAAAACAATACCATAAATATAGATAATTTGCTATTGCCCTTAGTGTGAGTTTATTACATTTCCTCAAAACGATCACGATATGAGATGAAAACGAAAAAAGTGATCATTTAGATCAGGGTACGCGTACTCCACTTTGAGTAACCCTGGTTTAGAGGATACATAATATACTCGCACTATAAGGCACAGTAATCTGTATAGTGTAAGGCGTAGTGTGCATAAGGCGCTTTATTCGTGACCCCTGCCAATTAATTGGCTTAAAGAAGTACAAATGTGTCGCGGAAGAATAAATCATCCGCTACCCAGACGCGTATTACTTATCCAATTTCAATTGTGAGAACGGAAATAATACCGTATGACGTGGCGTCCTCATTCAGTAGTTATTTTGAAACGATTGTAATCTGAAGAGAGTAAAAAATCTTAATAAACGTGTAAGATGTCTTCTTTCACTGTTGGTTCACTGGTCACACAACTTCGCGTGGTATTAACGTACTATATTTAAAAATATTGTTGGAAAATAGTTCTTTAATTTTTTTTATATAATATAAAGATAAGCAACGGAAATGCAGCTATGGTATGCAGCAGTATGGCTGCAGCAGTATGGCTACAGCCGCCCATTGACATCTGTAATAAATCCCAGATAGGATTAACGTACTACTTGAGGTTCCATAGGTGGGTTGCTATGAGGACTAACTAGGCATACCTCAGATAAGTATGTCTCCTTTACCATATTTTTAGACTAGAACACAACAACGCTTAACACTGCGTTACTAGGCAGAAATAGGTTTGGCAGTGTTGGCTCTGGAGTTGAACCATTAACGGTTCTATCATCTCTATCATCGTCGTCATGAAAACGAGGAAGCAAAAAAGATAGTTATTTATCCAATTGTGGTCATTACAATTTAGGTTTTTTATAATTAATATGTTATCGTAGTTATGAACAGGCTTACTCCAAAAACACACGTCGTAGCAGCATCGTGGAATATCATCGCTCAAGGCTGAAATGTAAAAAGGAATACAGCCATACCAGCCCTAAATATATTTTGAAACATCACCACATTAATAAATTAATGTCCCTGTATTTCCGAAACATCTTGTTGACTTAACTGCTATTTGCAAGATGTGGGACAGGATGATCAATAAATACATACAAAATCGGAAATACATTCGAGGAATCTGATTAGTCAACAGGAAAATATAAATCTTGCGCTAACGCAGAGCGCAAGAACCAAAATACACGCTTACCGACTTCTTTAAAATTAAAAACGTCGATTAACCATACTAAAATAGTAACTGCAACGTCAATACAGGCAATGACCGACATAAAAATGAATGAAAGACAATAAATTATATGCTTATGTTATAAATAAATAAAACAATAATTTTGAGAATCGGCCCTTTTGGACCGATTCTCAAAATTCTTCCTTCCCCATTTTCATGGGGAAAAAATCAATGAATATACATAAAAAATACATACAGTCCACCATAGTCCACCTCCGAAGTGACTTTACCTTCAGTAATATTTTCTAACTTGAAGGATTTAAAATGCCGATGTTGTTGATTTTTCATTTATACATTTATTCATGAAGGTTTACGCGCCGCCACCTCTGCTTAAACATTTTTTACGAAAATACATTAGTATGCAATGGTAATTAACTTATGCTTCACATTTACTTGCATATAGTAAGTGCATATAGTATCTTATGTGACCATTATCCACGCATGTGTAGTACAACATAGACAACAAACATTAGCCCGACTCAGGCGTATCCTTCAAATTTATACCTACGGCTGAACAGGGTGCCAAGGTTGGCACCCATCATGTGTAAAATTGTTACTTATTTTAGGTCTAGTATATAATGATTATGTATTTATTACACATTTGATAAACATATTATAAAGTCTTATAAATTTGGTACAGAAAAATATTTGGACCTATTGCGACTGTATTTAAAATATTTGTTATTATTTTTCTCGGCGCGCGGCGAAACGCTCCGTTGCTTTGCCATTCGAACCATACTGAGCGGTCGTGTAAACGGTATTTGCATGAGTGCGTGCACCGATTCGTCCGTTCATATGGAGTCTAACGAAGAACAAATTTTCGTTGTCTAAATTGTGTCTGTAGGATTACGGTAGAACGCCTATTGTATATTCTAGTTGGTTACAGGTAACATATTTATATTTTGTAAATCCTTTTTAAAAAGTGAATAGTTTTATTTGAAATATTTTTTACATTGAAATTGTAGGAAATAAAGATTTTTATTTTTAATTAATCACTTTGTCCGTGTTCGCCCATCAAATGCACTGAATGCTTACATGTTGCTTCCATTGTATAAAAGAAATAGACGTTGTATGCAAAACATCAATCAACATTTAACCAAATTTCTCGTAAGCATTATTTACATCCCACCATCCTCCAAACAAACAAATATGATTGACGTCGGCATTTGCGTAATAGATACATGGAAAGTTTTTTTTTGCAATATATTTAGAGTTTTCGTACATCTTCGTGTAAAATTTGCAAGATCAATTTATCAACTGTTTTACATTGAAAATACTTTGTAAACTACGCCAATGTCAAAGAAGTTCAAAGAGATATATCGGCCCGGAAGTTATCATTTAAATTTACCCACTTGAATGATAACGCAAATTATTTTTTCATCGTTTTACTACAATTTATTTATATAAGGTATTAGCTGTTCCCGTGGTTTCACCCGCGAATAAAAGGTTTTTGTGACCTTTCTTTAAAACACCTATTAGGACCTGACTCTGGTTAGCAGTGGACTTAAAAAGGATGATAGCTTTGTATATCTTTCTTTATAATACGGTAGTAAGAAATAAGCGTGCAATCCACCTGAGGGTGGCTCTTGCCACCCATGGACATCTGTAATCAACCCGAAATAAATTTAGTCTTCCCTGAGGCTAATTACAGATTAGTAAACCCTTCACAACTTCGCAGAGTGCTGCCCGAATATAAAAAAAAAAAAAATACGTGACGAATACATAACCTCTCTTCCGTTGGGAAGTCGGTTTAAACCATTATTAATTACTGTATTCACAAGATACATCACAGAATACAGCAATGCCTAACACTGCTGTTATTATTCGGAAATACTCGTACATATGGCATTACATTGAAAATGGTAATGCTTCCGGAGTCGAACCACAAAGAGTTCTACCACCTTTAAAATGAATGGATGGATGAAAGGTATGCTCATTAGCTAATTCAATCTATACATCTATACCCTATACATATAAATAAAAGTGTCTGTTTATTATATCAAAATAACAGCTTTTTATCAAATGCATATGGAAGTATGTACGATTTTGATGACAAAACATCAATTACTAAAATTTTTGTCTGTCTGTTTGTTCTGGGTAATCTGTGAAACCGCTCGACCGATTTTTACGGGACTTTCACTATTAGATAGCTGATGTCATAAGGCGTAATTTAATTACTTCTATTTAAGAAAATGTAATTGGTGTTTATCACAAAAAATTAAATCCTAAGAAACCGCGCGCGCTCTACGCGCACGCAACCACCGTCACTGTCGCTAATGTCAGTTGCTATCAGTCCACTCTGAAACAATGTGAAAACTGTATAAAATCTAAAATTTCGGCTACATGTAACTATGTCAAGTTACATTTTTAAAACGCGGGTATAACCGCGGGGCTCAGCTAGTGTTATCATAAAAAAACATTAACAGCCATTTTATAACTATAACCCAAACGAGCTGGTACTACATGCCCATAAAATGATCATCTGTTGACGCTAAGCTTAGACAATTCAATTCCTACACCGAGAAAGGGCCAATAAAAGCAGACGTCAATCGGGCGGTGGGTATGGGGGTAACACATGGCGTAAACGGCACATTAAGAGTAAACGACTGTTAAGATGTAACGTGGTGTATTTCATGGCCCCCTACGACATTTAATAACTCCCATCGCTGACCCTGACACCTTGTTAGTTGACCAATTTTCGCAAGTCGTATAGAAATTTTACTGCGTTTACCCACAGCTTAGCCGTAAAGCAAAAGGTTGTAAAGTGACCAATGTTCAATGTCAGTAAACCCACCGTCAGATTATGTTTTATTGCGAACCAAAAGATTTTTGGCAAATATTACAGTAAAAAATCACAAAAGGACTAATACGATACAAGTCTTAATAATAATAAAAACGCTTTCTACACACACAGTCCCACACTAGGATTTTCTCATGTGTTGTGGGTACCATGGACACTCAAAGACGAATATACAAACACCCAGAACACAATCTAATCTCATCATTCAGATGTCTGTCTGACCGGGGATCGAACCTGGAACCCACGTTGTGTCAAACTGGTATGGTGACCGCTCCATCACGCAGGTCGTCATTCAATCTAATTCAGATACGATACACCGGCTTTTTCATAAATTTAAAGTAACTTACGAGCATGCAGTCCATCTGATGATGTGGCTACCGCCGCCCATCGCCATGGACTGTGAGAAACATCATACAAAACAGGGGTTCTAACTTAACTCAATCACAGATGTGTTCCTGTTTCCGAGAATTAAGATGTTCGCCTCGTATGAACGAAAAAAAATCAGTGTAGCGGTAGCACTATCCCGGTAGAAGTATACTCGTTCTGCCACCTTCAAAATGTTTTTCTAAGTATACAAGGGTTAAGCAGAAATATCCCAAGTTTTTCACTATTGTATGTCCCGATATATACAAGATTGCAAGCGAAATTACGTAAACCATGTAGGTACTTGAAAGAATTTTAGCTATAAAACTGTATCAAATCAGGCACCTATGGTGCAACATCTACTCCATATAGAAATTACCTATCCCACAGAAAACCGATAAAGGGTAACCGATCAACAAAATAACATGTTAATCAATACAAGTATATTTATTTTATTTTCAATCAAAAATGTAAACTAAAATCAGTTCAGCGGCACCCTTGACTTATATAACTGAATTATTAAACGTATCATTAACAAGGAATGTAAAATCATCCATGATTGTAAATGAAGAGACGCGTCGCTTGTATGTCAAGGCAAACTCTACATCCTGCTGTAATCATATCATTGTATTAACAAATACGATTTCTGGATAATGAAATGTTTTTTTTCTTTACATGCAAAAAAACGTTACGAACATCGAGACGATAAGAGAAATTTCCCACAAGGCCTTCAGTGAGCATGATCAATCCCCTAGAGGCAAGGCAAATAAATCTTTAATAGCAATAAAATGGCACATATATCTAGTTAAACCGTTGGTAATATTCCTAACGACATTCTTAACGGTGACATTAAAATTTGTTGGTACCTCGTAAATTCGGCTAATTGACTCGTCTGCTACCAAGCGTCAAATTGGTGTTGAAACATAGACGTAGATGAGTATAAACTATTATATTGGTAGGTATATGAAACAGTATTTTTTTAAATTATTTATGACTAGCCTACATTATTTATGAGCCCCCCGGTTTCACCTACGTTTAAAAATGTAACTAATATTATAAATACGAAAGTTTGCGAGGATGTATGTATGTTACTCTTTCACGCGAAAGGTACTGAATAGATTTGGCTGAAATTTGGCACACAGTAGTTTATGACCTAAATTAAGACATAGAATACTCATAACTGTGGTAGACTTGACTGAAGCGGGCGGAGCCGTGGGAATAACCTAGTATAACATAACTTTAAATCATCACCAAGACTTTACGACATTTTCTTCTATAAGGTCTAAAAGTAATAAAACACTTATCAACACACACAAACATACAAACATATATACAGTGCAGTTATGCAGTCATAATTTCATAAGCCTTAAGATTTGTCATTTATAGTTCATAAGTTTAATTGTAATTTATGGAAGAGCGGAGGCTCCTACTCCTACAAGTGCGTAGTTCCGATTAGAATAGGGCTACTGTATCCCCTGACTGTCGTAAGAGGCGACTAAAAGGGGCTTCCGGGGTTGCGGGCGGCAAGAGTGGAAGCTCGAACCGTCCAACCAGGCAACCCCGGGAAGGACGACGGTATGTGTGGCCGCATACTGTCGTAGACACCAGACGGTGCGGTGAGCCTAGCCACTGACCTGCGTGGACCCCGATGGGGCAACGCGCTCAGAGGACTCCGGTTGCGTTCCTTTGGTGATCCCGGAGTCCTCTTCGCAGCGCCGATGACGGCCACCTGGGGGGTATTAGTGCGGTAAAAATCCCACATAACCTGGCGTCGCTACCACGGCGTTGGGTACCTTTTGAAGGTTTCCTCCTAGATACAAAAAAAAAAACAGGCACCCTGTGTTTAAAGGGGCGTACTAATTAACGTAAGGAACCTTGTGAAGTAAATAAATTTTATTAATATTATTATTAAAAGTATACTATACTATTTACAACAAGGTCTAAAAGTTACCTGAAGATTTGGATTAACCCTTTAAATTAAATTAAGTAGTTTCTGTTTGATCCCATTCCAAACATACAGTCAGACAAAAACCTAAAAATTTATAGAATATCTATTTCTAATTCTTAGTCCGCCAATCTCTTTAGCAAATATGCATATATTGCATATGCATTTATTATACGGTCTGTACATTGCATGATGTACAGACCGTGGAACTTCATTTTTATAATATTTATGGACTATGACACTTGCCAAATGCAGTCCATATGTTTATTTGTGCCTGGTTTATGCCAGTTAGGTGTGTCACGAGTCAAAGCGTAGATAATTCATAACGGGTTAACTCAGGCCTTTTTGTCACTTCTTTTTTGGGGGCACGCTTCTTCTCGAAAGTTGTAAGTACATCATTTTTGTACTCCATTCCCACCCGGTGGCAAAAAAAAGGTGGCAACTCTAGCAGGGTTGCCACCTTTTTTTAGCAAATAAAATACATTGAGTATAAAAGGTAGAAAAGGAAAAGTATCTAGTTTCAAAATAACAGGCAACTTTAAAGATGGAGCGAGAAGATTTCAAATCGGCGAAGAAAAAAGAAGATAATCTTTGACACCTGTCTCTACAATTTGACGAGCAAAAAAGACGAGCAAAATTAAGGTTGCTATAGAATCGTGCAAATTTTAGTATTTTCGCGTACTTTATTTTTGTCATAAAGTATAAAGTACAAATTTCCCAAATAAAGTACAATACTTTATTATAAAGTACGGACGGCAACCCTACCCGTTGCCGCTCTGCTTTGAAGAAAAAATAGACGTAAATTATTTTTCTATACTTTAAAAACATAATATTAGAAATAGATATAGGAATAGAATCCCGTATAAGGCGACGCGGTTACTGTCCAGTAATGATATATTATACATTGTAATTGGATGATTCTGAACTATTAAAAAGAAAACAAGAACATTGTAAAGTTTACCAAGATTTTTTAAAAGTTTTTTTCATTTTTTTCCTTATTATTTACATTTTTGCGATATTTTCGAAATTGCCTTTGGGAGTACTGCGTGCCCACACGTGCCTTCACTAAAATGCCGTGAGCTAATCGTACACGCTTATCCGAACCCAACCGATTACACTGAATTGAATAAATTCCAACTTGAAAGAAAAATTCGTGTTATTTTTATCTGATAGGTGTCGAACTTCAATTTCTTTGGAAGGATAATGGGAGCCCGTGACCTTTAATATATTAAGTAATACGTATTTTAAAATAAAGAAGCAATAAAATATAAAAGAAAGAATAAGAACTTAATAAATAAAACGAGTATTACTAAAGCTTCATTAAAATATTATGACAGAAAGATACCATTTTAGCAATATCATTCAATTTCTATTTACAAAGCTAACTTCTCTTAGATCTTTGCTCTCTAGCAAGAAGTTTGCAGACACAACAAATTGAAATCTAGGAAGATTATTTGTTTCCTTATATGATGTTTGTGGATAGAATATACGTTTGAAACTAAAAATGTTTGCATACCTTCGTTTCCTATGCAATGGACGGTATGGTCTCACGTGAATAAAGGAGTACTAACTCTATTTTACTTGGCTACGTTAGAAGGATAGTAATGTTTATCGAGCGTATGTATGAATTTATGTTTGTATGCATGTTCATTTCGTTGCCGCGCTCTTCAGTCTAAGCGGCTTAACGGATTGTAACATGGGGCATATTAATTATTGGAATTGTCTCAGTTTACATACTGACAAAGACTTTAGCTAACCAAAAATCAAAAACCAAAAATCAAAAAAGAAATCCACAAAAGGACTCTGAAATTTTTAGCCAAATCGTAATAAAAAAGTTTAATCAACAGCACGCAGCCTAATTAGTATGGAATTTCAAACTGGACAGTAACAAACGATGAGTTATCAAGGTAATTATTCCATCTGTAACGCCTATAAAATACGACTAAAAATAAACGGGCTTATTTTCAGGGTCTCTCGTTTAATTTTCTTGCAAAAATATTTTCTGATTCTCTTCACCCTTTTTTTTCACGAATAAATCTGAGAGATTTTTTAACTACAAAATTATCACATAGTGTTATTATTTTCTACCTCACTTCTGGGTCTCTTCTCAGCATAAAAAGATTTTGGGTGTTAGTTAACCATACTGACCAGGTACGAATAAATTTCACAAGTTTCATAACATTATAAAGGCATGAATCTTAAACTTAACTTAACTTCAACTTAAACTGCATCAATATTACTGTCAAACTTTAAATAGAACTATATTCTAATTAATAAAATAGTTCATATGAGGCGACCATCTTAGTACTTGGGAAAAGAAATGCCCTGAGGAGATATCAGTTGGAACCCATGTTCAATATGAAGGTTGAACAATTGATTGAACATTGACAATATATTGTAAAAATGGTATATATTTAAATATGATACATAACACATGAAAAAATACAACTTTCTACTATGCCCGAAGAGTTACGACATCCGCCTACATACTCAACAACCCATTACAAAGTGAACAAGAAGAATTTTCATATATAAAGCAGATAATACGACCTTCCTCAGTCCTCTGCTATATTATTTTGTAAATTAAATCCACGCACGTCGCTACAGTCTAATATTAAATCCTAAGTTTTATTACTTTTTCATCATACTTCATAATATGTGGGTCGTCTCTTTATTAAAGTTCCTCTAGTATGTATCTACATGGCCATTAAATATCAAAGTTTATATTATGTATGTCAAGTCATTTGCCGCTTATAATAATCTGGAAACAAGTTTACAATAAGAGTCGCATTTGAAAATTAATTTAAATTGTAATTCTTTGGAACTACATTTAATATAGGAAATCGAGATATATACAATTCCTATCAGGAATCCTATCGTTGATCGACGTTGTCATGGATATAGAAAAAGATAGGAAAACAAACAACCAAATTAAAGTACGACAGGACAGGAAACACGCTTTCTACACTCATAGCCTCACAGTAGGATTTTCTCCTGTGTCGTGGGTGCCATGGACACACAAAGACGAATACACAAACACCCAGACCCAGAACAGAAACCTAAACTCATCATTCTAATTTCTGTCTGGCCGGGGATCGAACCCGGGACCCACTGCGTGTCCGACCGATATGGTGACCGCTTCGCCACGCGGGTCGTCAAAGTGTAAGGTTTTCATATGAAAATCCATAAATTATACGCAGAATGTAACCCATACCACTGCATTTGGTCGTCAAAAATCTATGTTCTATATGTATGTGCAGTCGGAACCAATTTCTTTATGGAAATCTGAAATAGACACGTATCGTATGTTCCATGCGTATGCCTAGTTTCCATAGCAATAAAAGTTTGTAACTCTATTAGCGAAACTAGATCATCCACCTGGCCGATAGACCTGTGCCGACGAACTCGCAAATCGTAGCTAATATTAGCGAAACAAAAATAACAGTCGGAAGTAGGAAACTTGCAGACACAAACAACTCTACGATATGGAACAGTAGGTTAAGTAATCTATGAGCAGATCAAGTACAAATATGTTTTGATGCTCTCCAAAAACTATGAGTGCCTAGTGATACTATTTTTTGTAACTTAGCAAACGAGCATACAGTCCACCTAATGATAAGACAGAACAGAACAGATGCAGACGCCAGTTACCTGTCTGCATCAACCCCAGACGAGAAAAGAGTCTTATAGTAGGTGAGTTGAGATCTTATTGGAGGACCTGCTAGGAGAAAGGAGAGATGAGAATAGTCTTATCGTCTGCCCCTGAGAACTAAGTTGGAACGCCTCGAATAAGTAGGTATGTCTTCCGTACTACCCTTCAAATCAGAACACAGCGAGTAAATAGAGTTTTACTACCTACTAATTTATTCAAATTCCAGACGCAACAAGCTTTTTAAAAGTTAAGAAAATAAGTTGTCACATTCTTTAATAATGAAGAAAAATATCTTGAAGAATTTTTCATGTTTTAGACATGAATATAAACAGTCCTAAAACAAACCACAAGAAGTTCCAAATCTGTTGTATCCTAGTAATCCGCACTCCAATTTGAGACAAAAACGTGCAGTGGGACAATAAGTTGATGATGCATTTAGCTTATATAAGATTGTTTACAGTACAACTGTTTAGCTGCCAAGATTTCAAACACCGTAGCTCCGGAACGAGCATTTGTAATGTGGGCTTTGCTACATTTGTTACGCTCGTTTGATGTTTAACTACTGTGTCATTTGTAGTCTTTGCTGTATCTTGAACTGTTTGTTGTGTCTTTGGCTGGTTCTTGTCCAAGATTAAACAAAGAGCCTCTGTTTTATACTTGGTTTATAATTGAGTATTATTTGTCTTTACCACGCAAATTATACAACTTGTGAATATTGGGAGATGAGGATAAAAGTATATAACAACTTATATTGATTTAAAATTATCAAAATCGCCTCTACGCTCATAGTCCCTCACTATGATTTTCTTCTGCGTCGTATAAACCACGGATAAATAATAGATAATATGAATCTAAATTTACTAAATTTATCATTTACATTTTTGTCTCGCCGGCGATCGAACCTATTGCATATCAGACCGGTATCAGTATAGCGGTATACCGCTATGGAATGGCGGTATGGCGGTAAACTATGGTAGGCTGTATACCACTAAACCACGCATGTAATCAAATTCCTCAATACCTTCCGAATGTTGAGAGGTTTTAACGTACCATAATTTATCGCACAACGTAAAAAGTTGGATTTATTTTCAGATGCCCGCTACTGTAATTCAAGTTCTGGTGCAGCAGTTTAAGATAGTACTGTATTTTGATTTAAAATGTATGTTAATTCACAGACACTAATATTACATGTTCCAGCTTAGTCTTTTGGACACCTGTAATCTAATTCAGATGAATTCTTTCTACCTGGAGCTGATTACAGTACATAGTAGTAACCACTTAGCATCGGGCAGGCTAGTTAATTTTATAGTTCAATTCCATAAAAAGGTAGACTAATACTAAACCCGAAAGGTAGATTTTTATTAAATGGAAACCTCTACCAAATCACTGCGCAAACATTGAACCCAAAACCGGAGTTCAAGCCACTTCTAATCTTTTCGCACACGAATAGCCTTCTCAGCTTTAATTTCCTTTGAACATGTTTGACTTATACACTTGGAAAAGAGGCTTCGGAAAAACATGATCAACGACCTCAGTGATAGATAATCTTAAACAAACAAATTCTCGTAACAGGATCAATGAATATATAAAATTAAGAAACGTCAGTTTAAGCAAAATATTTATGAAATATACATTTTTTGTCAAAATTATTCTAAAATCATTGATGATTCTAAAGTTATTGATGAAAAGAGTTGAAATTGCAGAACAGCTGAGACGTAACAGGACCATACTTTTTATAAGGAAGTAAAAACGTACTCAAAGGTATGAAAAATTAAAAAAAAACGGAAGTTCTATTAACTAATAACTCCTTTTTAACTTTAACCATACATTCCCATCCATCAACTTTTCGAGGTCTGCTGCTGGACTTAGCCCTCCCCTAAACGGCGCCACTCCAACCGGCCCTTATGAATCCAACGGTTCCCCGCTGTCTCCTTCAGTTCATTGGTCCACCTGGCCGGGGGCCACCTGTGCTCCTTTTGCCTAAACGTGGTCGCTACTCGAGGATCTTTCTTCTCCATCAGTTATCGATCGTTCGAGCGATATGGCCATACATATATTATTGTCAAATTAAATACAAGAAACGAGATAAAAATGATACATAAAGAAATACAAAAATAATCATGGTAATAAAAAAAAAAACAATTTAGGATATTTTTTACCTCGTAAATACCTCCTACAAGAAATTAAAATGATTTACAAAATGAGGATAACAAGTACTAAACTGTTTTATGTTAGGCTTCATAAAACAAGGTTTTAGGAATAAATTTCAGTTCACGTTTTTATAACCTTTACACAAAGGTATATTTAATGTAAATGTTTTTGTTTGTATATTATATTTACATGTGTACATTACATTTACTGCATTACATTTAATACATTATATTTACATATGTTTTACATTTTTGAATTTATGTTCGTTTAATAAGTTTTGTTTAGGACATTGTTTTGTAGTTTGTTATAACTATAGATTTATGTAATTAGATGATGTGAAATCCTATTGTTCTTTATCAATAAAAATATTTACCTAAGTAACAAATCTAGAACATATTATGTCTAGATTTTTAGTACTAGTATATAATTTTACTAGTATTATTATTATTTAAATTTTAGTATTATCTGTAATTTAATTAATGATTTATTTCATATACCTATAAATGTATTTGCATACCTTATTGGTTAGGATAAGCGATCGATAAAAATGAAATTTATAAAGACATTTTCCACCAAGTAAATAAATTGAATTGAATTGAATAAAATACGCAGAAGAATACAATGATGCGTAAGCAACTCTTACTCCTTTTAGGCCTGTAGATAACATTGTAAAACGATTTTACGCTACTTCGGATCTTCGAGGACAAAGGAAACGTGAGTATTTTACGGAAAACTCCGAAGAGTGAATAGGGGACTATGACACAATTATATTAATAAAAACAGGCCATGTGCGAGTCGGACTCGTTCACGAAGCGTTCCGTAGCATTTTTTAGTAATTCACTAAACTGGACATTACACATTAGAAGAAATATAGGTATATACTACTTTCCAAAAATTAACTAACTACAAAAAATAGCAAAAAATTATCTTTGTTGTATGGTTAGTCCTCTTATATATTCATTGTATTTTAATGTAATTATTTATTTTTAGAGTGAATATATAGCTAAATATGCTGTGAATATTTCAAGCGTCTATCTGTTGCCGTTATTAATATCGAGCAAAAAAATCACGTTTGTTGTATGAGATCCCCCTTAAATATTTATTCGATTATGTTACATACATCATCCGAAATTCATCATCTGTGTAAATATCAACTGTCTAGACAGTTGATATTTACACAGATGATGAATTTATCGCGGTTCATGACATACCACCTGATGACAGACAGACGGACAGACGGATAAACGGTCAACGGTGTTTCAGTAATGGGGTCAGGGTCAGGGTCCTTATCCTTTGGTTACGGAACCCTAAACAAGGGGAGTTGAACGAATTTTCAGCCAAAACGAGTTTCATTATCACAATACAAACTCTTTTCCTTCCTTCTTGTTTAAGAGTCTACGACGTGCTTTGAACACAAACTATGAATTCGAAATGTTTCACTTTCTCAAAAATACATTTCTATTGCTTTATTTATACAAATCACATTGTTACTTTTTCGTGTGACGCATGGACAAAAAACCACACTTAAATTCACTTATCAAATATATCTTTATCAAATACTGGATCCGATTGGGACACCTTTATATCATCTATGTAATTATCGTTAAACCTAGAGCGTCGAATACTTACATTGATTCCATTATATACAAGCTATTAATAACTGGTCAAACTATAACACAATTATTTTATTACTAGGTCTATTGCGCGGGTCCGCCATGTCTGTCACAATATTGTGTATTGTCTTAATCTAGATCTTAAACTATCGGTGTGCCAAATTTCAACGAAATCCAACCAGTATGTTTGCGTGAAAGAGTAACCAAAATATATAAACTCACAAACTTTCGCATTTGACGACCCGCGTGGCGGAGCGGTCACCATACCGGTCTGACACGCAGTGGGTCCCGGGTTCAATCCCCGGCCAGACAAAAATCTGAATGATGAGGTTAGGTTTCTGTTCTGGGTCTGGTTGTTTGTGTATTCGTGTTAATTAATTTATAATATTAGTAAAATTTATTTAAACTACAACAAACCTCCGAGAATTTCCTGTAATCAGTTTTTATATTCCTAAAAGACCAATTATTTGCCTGCATTCTTTTTATCAATATCTAGTGTAAGTGAAACCCAGATAGGAGAACTATTATAGTAGAATTACTGCCATCTATTATGAAAATTGAAAATCACAGTTTAATAGCAGCAGTGACGATTTACTAATTTGCGAAGGCTCATTGATATTCAGCGTTAGTCGCGATACACACAGTTCTATAGTTAGTCAAACATATTTTCAAGATATTCATAAGGTTAATTAATATTTATAACATACCTTATGGGTAATAAGGTTAAATAAATTATTATCAAAATATTTGTAATATTTTGGAAAGAATCATCCTTGAGGCTATGGCGATAGAAATGGATTTTTTATGCGCATGCGCGTAAAGGTACAAAGAGACAGAAAAAGAGAGAGATAAGTCTTCACTCTATGTATCTTCTCTACGAATTCTCCCAAAAAACAGAGGGATGCATGGCGTGACCATTGAATTTTTCGTGGTTAACATCAAAATCATCAGTAAACACTACGACGAGACGAACCTTCATATTAAAACTTAAACACGTCATGTAACATTAAAGTCACACTAAGTTATCATCTTATAACGAACTTAGAAATAATTATTAAACAAGCTGTACGTCCGTATGTCACCTTAATCTTACAATTTCTCATTTCTCCAAACGAATTCGTTAACGCAGTTAGAATATAGTCCCTTTGATTTAAACTGCCTAAGGGCCAACGAACTAACAAAGGACGCATCGTTGGGTTCCTTTAAATTTTCTTATAAATCGTTACAACCTGATCGAAACTGAATCATACGCATTTTCCCTTTTTTTCATGTAGAGGTTTTTTTTTTATAATATGGAAGTAGCAAACGAGCATGCAGCCCACCTGATGGTAAGTGGCTTCTGCTGCCCATGGACATCTGTAATCAACCCT
>MOOZ01001674.1:505556-522694 GCA_002930495.1 Cecropterus lyciades | reverse complement strand
AGAATTTTTCAAATCGGACCAGTAGTTCCTGAGATTAGCGCGTTCAAACAAACAAACAAACAAACAAACTCTTCAGCTTTATAATATTAGTATAGATTTGCTTGGTATATAAGTAATTATATATGTTAATAAAATTTAAGTGTCTGTTTGTAATATCAAAATAACAGCTTTTTACCAAATGCATATGGAAGTATATATGATACAGATAACAAAACATTAATTCCTAAATTTTTTATCTGTCTGTCTGTTTGTTCTGAGAAATCTTTGAAACCGCTGGACCGATTATGACTGGACTTTCACTGTTGGATGGCTAATGTTATAAGACGTAACTTAGGCTACTTCTATTTTATAAAATGTAATTAGAGTTCTAAATTTAAAAAAAAATTAAAAAAAAAACTAAGAAACCGCGCGCGCTCTACGCGCATGCAGCCACCGTCACTGCCGGTAATATCAGTTGCCATCAGTCCTCTCTGATACAATGCTATAATGTTAAAATTGTATGCGGTCTAAAATTTCGGTTATATGTAACTATGTCAAGTTGCATTTTTTAAACGCGGGGCTCAGGTAGTTTATAATATTATACCTGTAGGATCACTATACTACCAGGATCTATCCAGGATTTTCGCTTGATCAGGCAAATGTAGTCCAAAGAATTAGGATGGCCGCGTAAAAACGTCTCAAGACGTAGAGAAGATACTGTATTTTATATTTTTTATCTTGGGAGGATGGGATTGGGATCCTACTCTTTCAGAAAAATTGTCGTGTGACAGATTGACTTAAATACTTAAAGTTTAGATATTCGGGGACCTTGAGCCCCCTAGGGAGGAGCTCTATATCCAAAAAAGAACTTTCTGCTAATTTGTAAAGATAGATTTTACAAATTTTAAAATTGAAATATCAAAGTTAGCGCACTAATACAAGGTTATTATTTAAATCCATGAATAATGCCCTAGGCATAAGACTGCCCTTCGAAGTTATTGTACGTAATTCTAGGGTAAACCATTATACTTAGCTTCATTTTTGAAGGCCTACTATAGTAGTATACTTAGACTTCATTTTAACCTCAAACTTCAACTATCTGATGATTTTTAATAATATAAATAATACCAACTACTTATCTAAAAACATTTTAATAATATAAGAGTAATATAAAGAAAAATATTTCAACGATGTAACAATCCAACATCATTCCTGACCGCTGCTCGTTTTACGACTGACGAATATTTATAAATTTACGATGTCGTAAAAAGTTGCTTGTTTAGCTAAATATCCGGGTGCTATTTGTATTTTCTCTGATTACATTTTCGCCGAGTAACAGTAACATATTATTAATTTATTGTGTCCAACAAAGCTTGATTACTTCTTTTTATGTTCTATGTAAGTGTTTCTATAGAAGTGATGAAAGTTTTCGAAAAACAAAGCGTGATAGATGCATGAATCATACATTGTATCCTCATTCATCCATTACTCTTCATTATTAGCGGACTTGTATATGTATATACATATGTTAGCAAGACAATATTGTCTTGCTAACATTATTCGCATTCGTGAATATTCGCATGTTTTGCATATTCGCATTGGCAAAGTTTGTGCTAATATTTTGCAAATATGATCATCACAAAAAAAAAACAATTTTAAGAAATTATTAGATGCCTGTGCTTTACATCTTTTAATTATTAATTTAGACTTTAAATCAAATATACCTACTGTTCTCTACTCCCTAAAATAATAACAATTATCTTTTTAATGCGCTTTTATTGGCTTGGAATGTACGTTTCTATGTAACGTAATCTTTGAAATTTAATGTTACACATGTTTAGATATCTAAGACGAAATGATATAAGGAAATGTGTGATTTTAATTTTATAGCCCATGCCACTCGGCAAATTGATATAAAATATATAAAATGTCACCATCCTTCAAAACGTTTGAGCTGTAGCGCGTGCCAAAGAAATGGACATTCACCCGCTTGAAATATATTACCCACCGACTGACGCAGTCAGGTAAAATGACCGAAAACAATCATTTTCATAATTAAATTATTATTTAAACATACTTAACACGCCACCAACGCAAACAATATGGTAATTGATGCGTATTAACGAAATAACAATGAAGTGTTCTTAAAATAGAACTCATAATACAATTACTTAGTAATTTGAATAAGGCGTTTCATCTAGAGAATTAAGTGTTGTTAATTATTAACAATATTTAATTAACGGCAAACATTACATTGTTTAAACGGAATTACGCGACTTTGAGAAGCCCTAATTGGCTTTATAAGTTTATATTAGGAAATGATTCGTCATAATTAAGACACAATTTTTGCCTTTTTAATGTTTCTAATTATAGTAATTACAATAATACAATAGCTAATAACATTTAGATATACTCCATCATAATTTCTAGTGACCGCTCGAAATTCTGTTTTACGACCGAAACCAATACCGAATTTCGGATACGGTCTCAGTTTCGGCCGAAACCGAAAACGAAATGTTGAGCACATTATACACACATAAATGCGCCTTAAAAATAATTTATATAAAAAATAAACCCACAAACAAAAAAATTAATAACCATAATGTTTGTACCAACGGGTACAAACATTGCATATATTTTCATTAAAAAAAGCTGTTTATGTTTTTACAATACTTAAACTGTACTTATTTTTATATATGTACCTACAATTGTGCCTAGGAGCTTACTTTTAAAAACATTACTGGAATATCTCAAGCGTGTAGTGTGTTATCAACGCCACCACATGTGAACGTCAGTAAGTGGCTGTTGACCCTGATTTACTAAAGCAAACGTAATATGATCCGACGGGAACCATTTGATGGAATTGCCCATATCGACGCTTGATTCGTTGATGTACTTCGATTAATCGCACCGCCTCAAGGACAGGCAGTATGGGTATGTCAAGGACACGTTAACTCTAGATTGCTACGGTTTTGCCAATATCAGAGCAGTAAAAGGCATATACAACCTTTCTACTACACTTCACGTCACTACTGTGGCATTGATATAACAATGGGAAATTGTTTGTTTTGTTATGATATAAGGTTTTATTTATATTCTTGTTCTATCCTCAAAACAGTATGCGATGCCGTGTAAAGGTTATTGTTATTAAATTATTTTAATCCCGTTATTGTTATTAAATTATTTTAATCATTAGCAACTGAGTTTTGACTTTTATTCCACGGATAGACTCTGATATAAAAATGAATGTCCATACAAATTGTAACTCTAATATACTTTATGTGAAAAAACTCGCTTTTTATGGAAGAGCTGATAAAAGAAGTTGCCTCATACAAATGTACAAAAACCAAGAGAGCATAAAAAGCTAGTGATGATGAAAGCGCATTAAATATTTTATGATGCAATTTTCCAAATGAAAAACTACAAACGTAAGAACTAAAAAGCACTCATAAAAACATTTCTTTCAAAATATGCGCACGTAAAAGACTCGTGATAAATTTGTACCTAGTCTTGAATTTAATCATTTGTCGGATGAATGCAAAGGAACAGAGGATACAAATAACCGTATTGTTACCAGGTTACACGATAAAATATACGATTGAGTTAATCAATTAGTTCGTTTAGAACTTTGTTAGACTCAAAATGACTTTAATAGACTGCCAGTTATCTAGTAGGTATATCAAATTATTATGAATTTATATTAAAAACCGGAATTTATATTATATATTTATACCTTCAAGAATCTTTTCGGACATACAAATTCTCCTCGGAACCCAAATGAATCATATGTGAGGTGCCCCTTTAAACGAGCAGTTCTTCCAGTGTGTATACATATAAACATACTTCATATTTTATTTGTATACATATTTTATTATGTACACTATAAAGGTCGGTATTTAGTTTACAATTTATTATTATTATTTATTTAAAATATACGTAGTATACCCAATATATACACAACGCCGACCGATAATATGCATAAAATTATACATACATATATATATATACATATATAGGATATACATTTTAGTAAAAACTTTTCCTTTTAATTTTATCCTCTTTAATTGTAGCAAAAATATAATGTTTCCAGTGAAGTAAAACATAACTAACTTTATAAATTATGACTACCTTAATTTAAGTCATTTTAAGAAGCGTATTTTATAAGAGTCCCTAATAAAATATAATCAAGAGCTACTGACTAATTATCTTTTTTATTCCCCCTGTTATCCTTACCGTTTATCTTGGCTAAGCCTATGGTCGGTTCTGTGGCTTTTATTTCGTACTTTATTTGCCTTTTGCATCAACAGTAAGTTCTAGCTTTATGTCGTCTTTAAAGAACATTAAATTGCCCTGATATAACTGTTCAATTACGTTGCGGCTTAGTTTTATTACCCGACTACGTCAGAAGGAGGGTCATATTTTTCCCGCGAATGTATGTAAGTACGCCATTCCTTTGGCATGGTCTACATTCCAAACGGCTTGACTATTGTAACATATTATTGGAAGCGTCTTAGTTACAGAAGTGATATAGGCTAAACCATCTGTATGTCCGTTTGGTTGGAGATAGAACACGGAACCCACTATAATCATAGTGAACGGTCCGCCTACGCCTCGCGTTTCGACATCTTATGACATCTATATATAGATTTCGTTAGGAAACTAAGATAAAGTTTATAAAATATACAAACATATACATACAAACAAAAATAATACACTGTAAAAAGATATCCTTTCCTTACAGTCGGATAAAAACTTGTTATCGAATCGATAGTAATCTACGGATCACACCACGAGAACCCGCAATAATTTCCTAAAATGATGTCAAACTTTACTTTCTTCCTTACAACCCTCATTTTCCTGCACTCAGCAGTACAACGTACGTTTTAATAATAATTTCGTCCAGCATCAGTTTCCTTGAGCCGGGCGGTCATTAAATGTTTCGGGTTCAGCCCTAAAGGTCTCGCCCTGGATATAAACATTACAAAGAGTAGTTTATCCACTTTTTTTCGTAAGCCAAGGACGGTATTGTATACAGGAATTAGTGTGACCCAACATTTTATTAACATTTCTTGTAAGAAACAATGTATTTGTTTACAAAAAACATTTAGAAATGAACTTCTTTAGAATTGTTGTGATTTAAAATCCGATGAAACAAAAATGCATTACAAATGCAAATGTGACTGTGACCTATTCAAAAATGTATCACAGTGTTTCTTATAACTATGATTAAAATTTAATTGTTCTAATGGTACTTCGCTTCGCAGTTTCTGTATTAAGAGAGTGGTAAGTTAGAGATACGGCGCCAGGCTTTTCAGCTTACTCCTACATCGCTCGGCCGCTACTCCCAAAGACTAAGTACCTCATGTAAAAGTGACGGCCGTGAGCCGGCAACCACACCCTTCCACCGAAATACATAAACTGCTTCCCGCTAGGAGTAGGTATGACGATAGTACCTCCCCATTCGAACTATACTGTTTCTACGACCTGGCTAAATTCTCACTTGAATATTTGTAAAAATAAACATCCTTTCTGGGTAAATGTTAATTTTATATTACGGGAACCATAATGTTAATTTAAATGTTTATATATATATATATATATTCAAATAAAAAAAACTTTTATTTATCACGCCAAATAACTTTTCTGCCTGCGAACTAAATGTTTCAAAGTTTTAAAGTAACTTTCATACATAATCTAAACGAATGGCACGAACTACATACATTTTCGATAAAGGCTCTTTCACTCCCGGTTTTATATGAGAATAAGCTCTCGGTTCTCCGTGCCCGGATGAAAAATTCATCAGAACGCACCAAACCGTAAATACGTGCCGCAGAGAAACCATGATTCTAAGGCCTTGGTCAAAAGAACGATAATTGGTTACGAGCGGAAAGCGGTCGCAATTTTCATTGCATTAAATTCATATCATTAAATTCTGTTAAGAGGTATTTGCTCGAAAGCAAAAAATCATTTTATTCTTTGACTTAGCAAAGTAACATGCTTTTCACTGACATTCTGTGCGGTTTACTCATCTTAGGACATCTATATATATAAAAGCGAAAGGATGCTCACTCACGTATTGACTAAACATCGCAGAGTCTAAACTCCTGAAGGTGAAAACATGAAATTTTGACAGGAGGTTTCTTTTATGATGTAGACGTCAGCTAAGAACAGATTTTATGATAGGAATATCATAAAATCCGTGGTGGAAACCCTTAATGGGGTTAAATAGGGGATGAAAGTTTGTTTGGAAGTCCTTCAATTTTGACTCAAGCTCAATTAAACTTAGTATTTAGGATTGTGGTTTGATATAATGAAATATCTATTTTATTGTTTTTTGAAAAATTAACCCCTAAGACGGTTAAATACCTAAGACAAGTCTTTTGGAGGTCCGCCAATTTTAATGCAAGCTTAATGAAACTTGGTTTTGGCTTCGTGGTTTGATAAAATGAAACACTTATTTCAACGTTTTACGATAATCGAACGTTAAGAGGGTTAAATAGAGAACAAGAGGAGAATTCATTAATGTTTGCATACATATATAGATGCAAGGTCATTGAAACTTAGTATTTAGCTTTATACTTTGATAATATCGAACATCCAGTTCACCGTTTTAAGTTTCATAAATCAATTACGAACAGGGCGTAATAGGGATTTCCAGTTTGTTTGTTAGTCCATTTTGATGCAAGCAACATGAAACCTAGTAGTTGGATTCCTGGATTGATGCAATGGAACATCTTTTTCCCCTTTTTTGAATCAAGCCGCACGCGGGTAAATTAAGGATTCAAAGTTTGTTAGAAAGTTCGTTTATTTTAAAGAAATCGTATCAGTTATAAATAACAAATATTTAAACGTTTTTAGTAAATTTATCCCTTAAGTGAGAAATAAGGGTTGAAAGTTTGTTTGGAATTACACTGGTTTGGAAAAAAACTCTAACTCCTAATCTCATTAGGATAATGCTCTATTGGAAGAAGTAATGTAACAGGCGAGGCAAGGTCTTATAAAGGATTTTCTGGAAACTTCACCCTGTACGGGATAAAATGGGATTTGAAATTGTGTCCACCGGGATATTAAAGGTCCAAGTCCAAGGAGCGGGAGAAAGAGATAACAACAAATCTCCCTCATCGAAAACTCCAGCTCCAAGTCAGAGGAGATGATCTCATAAGTAGTCCAACGCCAGCCAAGCCGCGGTAGGACGCAAAAGCATGCCCGTGGCCTCACTACTTAACATGCAGAGAAAGACAGAAATAATGTCGGTGTCGGTGAAGGATATCTCCAGAGTTTAAAGCTTAAGAGCGTGAAATTTTTGTTTTATGATTTTAGTTAGTGATAAAAAATACTCTTTTTTTCGGAAATTTTGTTTCCTTGAATATAGGATAGCATCAAGTACCACTACTGCCGCGGTGACTATTGACAAAACTCACATCAGGGAGCTCTATGTTCAGCAGAGGATCTTAAAAATGTACGTTATATTTATACGTATACGTATAACGAAGTCGCGGGTACCCCTAGTAGATGTAAATAAAACAGCGGCGGCACAATGAAACCAATAGTCTAATAGTCCTTAAAGTTGATTTTAGTTTTGTACTACGGTAGGGGTCTATCGTCCAATCAAAACCACGCCAAGTTGTAGAAGTTACAAGAAATTATTGTGAAAGCAAAAAATCCGACTGCCAAAATTAAATAGGCAGTCGGTTATTTTGTTTTCCTAATATTTATTTGAAGCTTTTGCGTCAACATTGTAACGTAAAAGTTTTATAATAAACGTAGTTTTGTAATAGTCTATTACTTTTTTATTTTTTTTGTTTTCGAGGGAGAAACCTTCAAAAGGTACCCGATGCCGTGGGAGCGACGCCGGGTTATGTGGGATTTTTACCGCACTAAAAGGTGACCGTCCTCGGCGTTACAAAGAGGACTCCGGGATCTCCAAAGGAACGCAACCGGAGTCCTCTAAGCGCGATGTCCACCGCATCTTCTGGTTCTTACGGCGTTATGCGACCACACATTCCTTCCCGGGGGTCGCCTGGACGGTTCGAGCTCCCACTCTAGCTGTCCGCTACTCCGGAAGCCCCTTTAATCGCCTCTTATGACTGGGCGGGGATACCGCAGCCCTATTCTGATCCCGGAACTACAGGGATGAATGGTCTATTTACTGGGTATCAGTTGATACCCATATTGTCATGATAATAAAAATGTCGTTACTTCCTCCCGTTTTATTCTATTTACATTCCGAATTTTTAAAAATGCTAGTGCATAGGACATTCTAATGATATGTCATACGACACAATCCGTCAAGCCATTTGGGCTGTAGTGCATGCCAAAGAAATGAACATGTAAACATTACATATGCTCGAAAAACATTACCCTCCTTCTGACGCAGTCGGGTAATAAATAAAAATCAGTTTGTTAGTCTAAAAACAGATACTTCACTTCATTGGTCAATTTTGACTTAGTAGACTTCACAAACCTTTGAAAAATATTTATATAAAACTTTTATGCGTATTCTTAGAGAGACAAAATTTTATCCTTCATGATGTTTTGGTTTACCATTTTTATAATTGTGTTACATGTAACATAAATAAATAAACAAATAAATAACAAAATATTTTTTGATTTGATTCCATTCCTCCTTTAGATGGGGATTAAATATGAGTTAGATGTTTGTATTATGATTTCAAATGTATTATGATTTCAAATGATATTCAAATACACAACAGAAATCCGAGGCCTAGAACTTGAACTTCAATCTTCTAATGTAACAGATCGAAATTCATGCAACTCGGTTTTTATAACTTTACAAAAATATAACTACCGCATAGAAATTCCATCGAAATAGTGCTGTAACAATGTTGGCGCCCGCGAGCCGGCGAATGTCGAGTGGACGGGTAGCTTTGCCAATGCTTTTTTAGATAATCCTTATCACGATGGATTGTTCACGTGATGCCCAGCTCTTGTATCGTATCAACATACTATTAATAAAATGTGTTTATTACAAACTTCAAGTAGAAAACTAGTAATATTTATGAAATCACTTGGTTATTCTCGCGTCTCCGCCCGCTTTAGTCACGTGTAGTACGATAACAAGTGTGTGATCTGTGTGCCAAATTTCTGCGATATCCGACTAGTAGTTTTTGCGTGAAATAATAACAAAAACACATACTTTTTCACAAACTTGCGCATTTATAATAGCTATAGATAGATAGTATGGATATAACTATAATGATCCAGCAGAGAAAAGAGAACTAGAGCAGGAGAGAGGTAGGGACTGCGCGCCTGTGATTTTAATTTCCTTAATGCAGTTTTAGATTATCCTTACTTTGATGCACTATTCACGTAATACTTACTGACTGTAGTTGTTACCCCCGACGCAAAAAGAGAGGTGTTATAAGTTTGACCGCTATGTCTGTCTGCCTGTCTGACTGTGTGTCTGTGCAAACGTAGCTCCTAAACGGATGAACCAATTTGGATGCGTTTTTTTTTTGTTAAAAAGCAAGTTTCCAGGCGCTGGTTTTTAAAATGTTTTATCAAAATCGGTTTTATTGAGGGTGAAAGTGGTGTTGTAAAATCCAATATTGTTAAATATTCACAAGTGGAGTATCATTGCATATCAACTTGGTATTAATAAATTATCTTTATTTATGAATTTGTGGCAGGGAACTAACCTAATGTTTGATGCATATTTGTATTATTTTCCAAGTTATAAAAGGTAATTTATAGTAGGAGTCCGGAGTTCGAATCAAGTCAAGTTAATAAGTTAGTTTATTTTTTTTATAAAAGCTAGGAATGAAAGTGGTATCACCGCTGCTTCTGTTTTGCCCTCATTGCACCATATTTATGATAGCACAGAAATAATCTTAAATGTTATGAATGGTATACATATCAAAAGACGCAGTGAACGCATTGCAATACTGGGACGTCTTACCCTTCGGGTCTCTCGTATGCTACGGGGTCAACATAAGGGCGGTGAACAAGGATGTTTGGGCCGAGTGGGGTACCCTCTTTACTCGGAAAATTCTCAAGGAGATCGTATACCTCCCGGATCCTTAACATTTATACATATTAATACAATGTTATTGAAAATATTGAAATATGATGTACAAATGTAAAGATAGAACCCATCATCTATCCATGGGGATGTACGATCATGCTGAGGGCGGACCACATCCACACGGTTAAAGGGGTTCGCGCTCCTACACGATCGACCATCTGGGGGGCGACCACTCCCGCGCGAGCTCCCTGGTCTGGTGACCTCCGATCTCCAGGAGGACGACCATCGATCGACGACATCGATGGACGGCAGATCCCGAACTATATCGTATCTATTAAAACTAAACTGATTAACAATATACACTATGTAAAATATCTTATAAAATGTCTCTCACTTCTACGTGCCAATTGGATACTCGTAATTAGCCAACCTAAATAAACATTAAGAAAATAATATGCACTATTATTTCGCGGCACCTACCATTAATCATTCTTGTAACACGCCACATATGCTAATTTACAGTGTATTTCCTACTTCCGCTACGCTAACGGATCCATCAAAATGAATTATAGTAAATGTCGTAAAATTTAATTTCATTCAACGAAAGAGCCATCGATAAACTTTGCAATGACAATAAATATAATGAATAATGCTTTGAATGATGAATTTAGGTATCTGTTCTGGGTCTAGGTGTTTGTATATTCGTCGTTGTGTGTGTCCATGGCACTCACGACACAGGAAATTCGTAGTATGGGGCTATGAGTGAAGAAAGCGCTTAAAACGTTTTATTGAATAGACTCGACTCATATTTATAGACTTACGACTCAACTAGTCGTAAGTCTTGAGTTGATAGATACTAAAAGATCATGACCATGAGCCATGGGTGCCGCAGGTGGGCACAAATATAAAAAAAAAATATACAATCACCCATTTCGAAGCCGAATGCCTCTGAACACTTTTCTACGCCTTCACATAAGCTGCATAATAAGATATATCATTTGAAGAAAATATATTATTTTTACCTTGTCGCAGTGTTTGTAGGGGTAAATTAATGCTAAAGATTTTGTCACTTTGTATTTCTCACACGTATACCTATTTCTATTTGCTATTCTATTCCATTTATTGTGCTACTAAAAAACAAAGATATATAATAAGTAAGCTTAGAAGACTATTACGTTAGGTCAGGAATAAAAACAGAACCATTTCTTTGTTGTTTCTATTCGGTTATGTGCGTGCGGGCGCCAAGGTTTATAAATAGTGGATCTAAAATAAACTAGTTAACGCATTCTACGCCGCAGCCGGTGATAACGATGTAATCCGGAGCGTATGTATCAGAAGTTTACACCCGCTCCGTTAGAATTTATGCTGTGTGAATGAATGGGAATGAATGAGTGAATCCAGTGATTGAGTTGCGGGCGCGGATCCAAAACTGAGCACTCATCACCATTTTTGAGCCGCATGTGTCAAGATATCGCACGGTTATGATAATAAGGACCCAATGAAAGATTTCATTTTGGGGCGTTAACGAAATTGTGTTCGTATTTTAGTTAAAGGGAACGGTTATTAATGGGATGCCTTTCCAGTACGAATTTATTACTTTCTAATTCACTGGACGAAACTATACGTTATAAGAATGTAGTTTGTAGAATGTTGTAGATGAATGTGGTAGAACTCTTTGTGGTTCGACTCCGGAAATACCATCGCCACACCTATGTATTTCTGCATAATAACAGCAGTATTATACGGTGTTGTGTTCTGGTGTAAAGGGTATGGCAAGGGAGACATACTTATACGAGGCAATCTATCTCAGTCCTCAGGGGTAGCAACGCATCTGTGGCTAACCTTAGGTGAGACTTTGATCTTACCTAGGGTTGATTATAGATATCCATGTACGGTAGTAGACACTTACCATCAGGTGGGCTGCATGCTCGTTTGCTACTTCCATACTATAAAAAAAAAGTTTCATTTTCTTTTTGCAGAATTTTTGAAATTTCCCTTTCGTAATATAAAATATTTTTGGGAGTATTCTGTTTCATTGCCAATCCTCCATCTATCCATCAGCCTTTTGAGGTCCACTGCTGAACATAGGCCTCTAAACGGCGCCACTCTAACCGGTCCTGTGCTTTCTGAATCCAACGGTTTCCCACTGACTTCTTCAGGTCATTGGTCTACCTGGTCGGGTAACGACCTGTGCTCCTTTGCCTAAACGTGGTCGCAACTCGAAGACCTTTCTTCCCCATTGGTTATCATTAAAGGGTTTTTGCCAATAGTCACCGCGTCTGGCATGCGTATTGATGACCCCAGTAGGTGGAAAAGTTACACAGGGAGATGCTGCTGCCCATCTCCTGGATCTTCATCCCTTAGTCGCCACCTACGACATCCACTGGAAGAGAACTGTGCTATTCAAGACCGACACCACACGGCCCTTCTATCCCAATATTAATCATTTATATCACTACTAATTCAAGTTAACTAACATGTAGGTCTATTATAAATGTGAAAGTTTGTGAGGATGTATGTGTGTTTGTAACTCTTTCACGCACAAACTACAGCTCAGATTTCACTAAAACTAAACAGAAGCGGGCGGATGTGGCGTAATAAAGTACATAATAATTCACTACCCTTTGTCCCTTTCGTAAATATTAGTATTAATATATGTCGTAGACTAATAATGTACCAATAAATAAGAAAGTCATTTAGTTACACTGACATACAGCAAGACTTTGTGCAAACACCAAGGTATATATACTGTACTTGAACTTCTCATTTTATTGGATAGATTAAATAAGTAACGACATAGGCTATATAATTCAGCGACTAATTTAGCAGCAATTAATCTCATTAAATTAAGAAACGATGATATCTGTCAAACAAACAACAATGTCTTAGCGCGCCTCTTAGCCAATAACTAGTACAAATATAAGTATCGTAATATTTAATGAGACCAAATGGTCAAAGAAATTGGCTGCAAATCATGCATGCAACTAAAAATAACTAAATATTACCTAAGGAATGAATACTCACCTGGTCCCACTGATTAATACCCACCTCAATATTGTTACCCAAAAAGGCTTTTCAAATAATAAATCTAACAATAGGGGCTTTTATCTGCATGTTATCTGGTCATTACTAAATTTCCAAATACACCGTAACGCAAGAACTGGTTCACATTAAAAGAAGGCGAGGCGGTGATGCAGCTCCGATCGAATCACACTCGCTCTACCTTTCATAACTTTCTCAACATAACTATATCTATTATAAGATAAAATAAAATGCATAAATCACCTATTTTTATACCCGACTGCGTCAGAAGGAGGCTAATGTTTTTCGAGCATATGTATATATGTATAATTGTTTGTATGTATATCAATTTCTTTAGCACGCGCGCCCAAGCGGATTGTGACATACAAGTCTATCAGTCTCTGTTTGGAGAGTGACATAGGCTATATAATTTAAACTATTCACGCCTGGAAATAGGAAAAATGACGAATTTATTTATTATTTCAGTTTTAGCAGTCGAGTTTTCATAATGAATTCTTTTTAAATGGTAAATAACTGAATAGTTGACAGATTCCAATTCTGTAGCAGAAACTTTTCAAAACTTTTTTCTACTTGAATTTTACTTGTTGAACTTATAAAATAATTATCTAAAGATTGTTTTGAAATAACTGACTAAAAGAGATAAGGTCCTATAAAGAGGAATTCCTATATGTTCCTCGCAAAGTACTCGTGCCCTTGTGCACTGAGCAAAAATTTTTTCATCATCCCGAAACAAAGAGTCGACACGTCAAAGTTTTTGTGCAAAGGATATTCCCAGGTGCCTCCACATCTTGTATTTTATATTCAACCATGTGAATTATTCATTGTTTACTTTATCAGCCACTTGTCTCGTAATCTCTCCAGTTTCTCGGTTATTTTATTGTTTGTCTATAGTCATATCGTACGTGTTACAAAAATATTAAATGAAAGTATTTAAAATAATAGGTATATGTCAAAATTGTATTTATAACACATGATAATATTACAATTTAAGATAGTTTAACTACATAAATATGAAAATCGTGTATGGAATTGAAATATAAATATTAGCCGTCATGGGATGCTTGGCAGATGTGAAATATCAAGTTCGTACAAGTCATATGCACAAAAAACAAGATTGCGACAGGAACGAAATATATGTATAGCATAATGAAATAACGCCATTTACGAACAGTACTCCGCACTAAGTCGAACTAACACCGCAGTCCGCTTAGTTTAGTTCGATACTATTTTTTTTCCAAAAATGTATAACAGATGGCGCTAAAATAACGGTGTGGCGATCGCAACGCCAACAATCAGTTTAACGTGCGCCTATAGATGTTTTACATCAAAACGAGTAAAAAAAATCAGTAATCAGACAGTTAGTGTCACTAAAAAACATTAGTAATCGACGCTAAATAATGAGTGATTCCTACACGAAGTCGATGGATGATGCTTTGCAACTTTTCTAAAATATAGGTAGCAATTTCAATCAAGGCTGAGATGCTTACAAGTAACCACGAGTACAGTAACGCATAACACTGCTGTTATTAGGCAGAAATAGGTGTGGCGGTATTCCTTCCGGAGTCGAACTACAAAGAGTTCTACCACCTTTGATTATATTATGGACCCACCATTCTCTGTATGCTATTACAATATAATTTGCGCTGTGTCCCATATTGGGAGCCGAGTTTCGTACAAATTATACAGAAATTTTCAGAGCATATTTAACACAACACAGGTTTAGCGTGGCTTGCTCTGATGTGCCAAATATACATTTATCAAAGGACCTTTTTCAAAAAGGCAACTCTAGGATTAGCTTTGGCGCAACTATTCCATTTGCAACTTTAAATGCACACAAAACTTTGAATTTCTGATATTTAACTAGAAAAGTTTCATTCCAGTTTGAAACTCTGACGTCAAATAGAAGTTTGACCAAATTAAACCAATTAACTTTCACAGCAGTGATAGCTTTTGTTCCTGACAAATACTGGGAATCTTTGTTTAAATCTAAAAGTTGTAAATAATTCATCTTTGTACCATGGTTTTAGCAGTGTTTTTCAATCTTTTCCATGGCTCGTCCTCCATAGTATCTCAAACTATTTTCTGATCCCCGCCGAATAAATACTTTTTTCCATGTGATTGAAATATTGAACGAGCCCGCCGTCTACTGGATCGCCCATGGATATTTCTATATGATCAACGTCAAATAGCTTTAAAGTCGTACCTGAGGTTGCCCACTAATGCATTGCTTTCGCTGAGAACTAACTTGAAACGTCGCTTGTAACTTTGTTTTATAAGATTGATGTAGCAAACGACCATGCTGACCATCTGAAGTAAGTGATTAATACCGCCCATGGACATCTGTAAGTAATTTCATGTAAATCAGGTATTATATATGCTATCAATCACAGATGCATTGTTCCCGAGAATCATGATCGTCGTCTCATATGAAAGAGAGCCGGTACCTATAGGTTTTCTCCCTTTCCACACCCTTTAAATCAAAACAAAGCAGCGCTGTAAAATAGCTGTGATGGTTGTACCTCCGGAAATTAACTTAAGAAGGATTACTATGTACAGGATATGCAACAAAATAATCGCCTTCTATTAAATACTTATACGTATTTAATTGAAGACAAATTAGTTTCAGATTTTTTTAGCTCTCTGTAACCTTATTAATAGCTAAATCTGTTACCGCGTATAATTATAAATATAAGCTTATATATATTAGGTTGTATATGCTAAGGTAATATTTACAATGAGTAAATATTACGTTAGCATTGTCTTTGTAGTAATTTTTGCTCACTCGTTCCTCGCTCATATAACTTTTCAACGTTAGTCTGAAATAAAGCTTTAGGTCTAAAACAATAAAAAATAAACAACAACTTCCACATTCATAACAAAACACGCTACCGGCGATGAATTTGATTTATTTAAGCCGCACAAATTAGCTCGTGAAGTGATTTTTACATTTTGGAAATTGGCCGTTTTTCAATTATGCGAAACGTTTTGATTGCATTCCAGGTGACCGCATTGCGATGCTCGGAATGGTATGTGACATTGATTTTATGTCCGAAAATTATAATGTGCGTAATGTTTTGTCTTCCTTTGGACTTTATACTTATGACAATACCTTGTTTAATTTAATTTGGATGTAATTTGGAAAAGGTAAATGTTTTAAAAACACACGTTTTATGGTACACGATGTAAAATAAATTAGGAGAGTGATACAAGATAAGTGCCAGTTTTAAGTAAATGTCCGCGATGATGATCCTGTTATACAAATTTCTGCCATATAACAGAGGTATATTCTTATTAAATTATTATTATTCTTATTAATCAATGAGGATGTATGTGTGTTTTTACATTTACACGCAAAAACTATTGGTTGGACTTCGCTGAAATTTTGTTTAACACTTAATACACAGGTAGTTTGTCACCTAAACGTGACCAAAGAATAACCTGTTAGTACAGAATTGCGTCACAAGAGAGAAGCATAATACTTTAAGAATGGGGCGCGTATTTTGAACTTTCGTCGTCGTGGCGGTATAGGATTAGGTAGTAAATTATGGAACACATTAACGGGTACGGAATAATGTCAACTCATTAAAGCTCTATTTTCAAAAGGCTGTAGGGCTAAAAAAATGATGGACAGAATTTCGCCAAACTTTAGATATTTTTTTCGAATTTAACTCTATCGAACGACTCTTCTTTTTTAATAATTTGGCCGTTATTTTGATGACTCACTTTTGATGGAATATAGTATATACATTTGTTGCTTCTACGACTCACAAAACAGAACCCAAATATTTTCAATGTCCCTGTTGCGAGTACGTCCATTACGTCGGTTATAAACGGATTTTATCGACACTTAAAATTAGCTGAATGTTGTCAGTTTGTCATTTATAACTCGGTGTTATTGAATAATTACCTTCGTTTGGTTTATGAGCTTAAACTCAAACTGATGTTATTATTTAATAACCGTTGGGTTCTATCAACATCTTGTTGAAAGATAGAATGTAGTATAGAGTTGCAAAATATAGTACTAAATTATAACTCAACTCAACTCCACAAAAGATTTCTTAAAAGTCTCTGCTCTGATTTACATCGATTACCATGAGAATATAACGATTATTAAACACAATATAATAATACA
>MOOZ01001674.1:448904-459731 GCA_002930495.1 Cecropterus lyciades | reverse complement strand
GCTAATCTCAGGAACTACTGGTCCGATTTGAAAAATTCTTTCGGTATTAGATAGCCCATTTATCGAGGAAGGCTATAGGCTATATATCATCGTCGAAACTTACGTGGGTGAATCCGCGGGGCGCAGCTAGTTTCATATAAATCGGACAAGTGATTCTTGCGAGATTGAATAACACACAGATACTCACCATTTTATTATTATGTATTAGTATTTGAATGTCAGACGCCCAAAATAAGTGTAAAATTCCCTCGCTAAATCACTTCCTTCACTCACTGTGTGCATCTATTTATTTATAAAATGACAAAAAAGAAAATTTTAAGCTTGTAGCGGCGCAATACCTACAGTAATATGAGCTCGCGCCTCACATGTACTGCTGAGCACGCAAGTATAGTCGCTTAAGTTGCAAGCTCACAGCCCTCTTTCACCGTAAGTCACGGTCAAATCTCGCGGGTCTACTCCAAAGTCCGATTTTTCATTTATAACTAGTGTACCACCATTACTCAATTCTACAATTTCACTTCATCCCGCCAAGAAATGAGTTTCTCGTTCATGTCTATTTCGATTCTCTCGAGTGTACGAGATATTTCTCCGGATTGAGTTGGTTATGTCTTTTATAAGACGTAAGTATTGGATTGTTAGTGTTATTTGTGGGACAAGATAAAACTTTTGTAATTTTTATTATATTAGGAACCTTATTTCTTTCAACATAAACTGATGCGAGGTAGCTTTTAAATAAATCGTACCAAAGCTAAACTTATATATTAAGCAGAAAATTTTAAATGGTGGTAGAACTCTTTGTGGTTCGGCTCCGGAAGCACCACCGCCACACCTATTTCTTCCTAATAACAGCAGTGTTATGCGCTGTTGTGTTCTAATCTGAAGGATGTGGAAGGGAGACATACTTTTCCGAGAAATTCCATCTTAGTCCTGAGGGGTAGCAACGCACCTGTGACTAACCTTTGGTGAGACTTTGATCTTACCTAGGGTTAATTACAGATTTCCATGGACGGCAATAGCCACTTACCATCAAGTGGGTTTCATGCTCATTTGCTGCTCCATACTATAAAAAAAAAATAGAAAATTTATTGGGCTTTCGAATGCTTTTTCGAATTAATCTTTGGGGCCCTTGACATGGGCCCCGCGTAGGCACACCGCGTAGGACACAGAAATAATGAAAAGTCTGTTCGACTTATCTGACATTATGTTTATCGTGTAAGGTGACGATGGACTCTTATTCTATTTTAAGCGGCAAATAAATATAGTAGTCGCATAAATTACTATACATCGTCTACGGCATGCGGTACTCATGAAGGTTGTATTTATGTGAGATGGAGCTAAGAAGTCGACGCAGGTCGCGTGAAGTATTATATAAGAGCAGAATAAATGTTTTTCTTTGTACTAAAACACAGGTCTATGGAAGATTTGAAATATGTCTCCCTACGCCTCCAAACTGTCGACAAGTCACCATAAGGTAACCTGTCGACAGTTTTTATACCACCCAAAGGCATTTGACGAGGGTTAATGGTACCAATAGGGACTGACTGTTTTAGTTTAAGCGTTCATAAAATTTTGCCACTACTCATATTTTCTTAGACTTTACTACGTAATCGTTATAATTATGGCTCACTTTGTATAATCGACCAACTTAGTTCTCGGAAGAACTAACGCATCTTTGACTGGAGAAAAGGACATAACCTGTTGTGTATGAAGTTGCCTACAGATATGGCTTGCAGCAAAATTTATTATTTATTTATTACAGCTAAATTTATTTATACAAAACATTGAAATGCGGGTCTGGAAGTAGGATGCAATAAAGTTCCAGGACCATAAATGTTACACAATGGGTACTTGACGACGGCTATGCCCTGAGAGGGAGTCCTAATGAAAGACAGTGAAACAATCTGCTCAAATACTCAAATCGGTAAGTCCTGACACAGGATAGAAAGCAATGGAGGCATCTGGTGGAAACCTTTTGCCCAGGGATGAGACCATATAAGTTACATACTTTATACGTGAGCAGTGATGGCCTAATGGTTGAAACTCGGCCTCTCAATCGAGGGTCCGAGGTTCGAATCCCAGACACCACTGATTTTTCTAAAATTATGTGCGTATTATAAATTAATTATCACTGCTTTAGGGTGAAGGAAAACATCGTGAGGCAACCTGCACACCTAAGAGTTCTCTAAAAAAAATTAGTTCTCAAAGGTGTGTGAAGTCTACCAAGTCTTGGCCAGCGCGGTGGGCTATGGCCTAAATCTCTTATTCTGAGAGAAGACCACCTGTCCCACTGCTGGGAACGCAGCTGTAGGACAATAATGGGTTGACGATTGATACGTTAGATACTTGCCGTTTTTGAAATTTACTACTATTGTGACAATACCTTGAGCTTTACGATACTATTTCAGTTAAATGAAACTGTTATACCACAATTTAGCTCTCAACAGAACGGAATTACCATTAAATGAACGTTTTCAGTTCAAACTTGTATTCATTATTAACAATTGTATTTTAATTTAAATATACCCTTAGCTTTCTCACAATAGGGTATTTTACAATACAATTTACAATACAATAGGTTACAACATTACAAAACAAACAGGAATAGCCGAATTAATACACGGCCTCTCAATCGAGGGTCAGAGGATCCAGTCCCAGGCATGCACCACCGGTTGTTTTTTTAAACTATGTACGTATTAGAAATTGATCATCGCGGCTTATCAAAGGAAACATCTTAATCTCTCAGGCGCGTAGGTTTCCACGCGCTTGAAAGTGGTTAAAAAAAAGTTCTCAAAGGTGTGTTAAGTCTACCAATTCGCACTTGCCCAGTGCGGTGGATAACCTGAAATTCTCAACCTGAGAGAAGAGTTGTGCCCAGTATAGACAATAATGGGTTAACGACGACTATAATATGTGTTTTATTATTTTGTATTAAAGACAATTAAATTTGAAAGTTTGGATATCTTATATTAGGTTAATTTATACCTATATACTATATTAGTTACCTAATATGCCAATAAATAAATTCTTCCGCTTAATATGTAAAGCAGAATATGTATTACAATAGGTACTAAATAATGTAGATTAACGACAAAATTATTCATTATTGTTATTTTATTGTTGTTGGGAGATAAACAGTACCTAATATTCTTCATATCTCTCAAATGAATACTTAAACTGTTTTGTGTTTTGTGGTTTATATTTCGTTTGTATTTATGGTAAATTATTAGTACTTAGATGTAGAGTGCATAATTTATCTATTTACATACTTGTTTATAATTTGTTTACAATAAACTAACAAATGTGAATTTTCATCCGATAAATTAATACCATTTGTTATCGTTATGTAAATACATATGTAATTATGTATATCTGGCTTTCAGCTCTTCTATCTGTTTGTAATGTTTACACTACTTCGCCAACTATTCAAACGTCATTAAACTTAAGAAAATTGCTGAATATCACTTCCGCGAAGATTTTAGGACTAGTAAGACTAAACTACAACAACAAATAACATATGTGGCGCGCATGCAAACACTTCATATTTACATTCGACCAAAAACATGTACATATGTACAGTCACACAATTTTATTGATTTTGGCACATTTTAGCACATTTAAAGCTGAAAGCAAATATTTACTTACAGCTTAGAATATAGGATTCGGACTCGACTGATCGAGCTGATGTTGATTTTTTTTAAGTAAGGCAGCGTCTGCTCGATTCTACTAGGTTTTTAAAATCACTTATAACAGTTATGACTTAAATCAAGTCTTGTCTTATATAACCCAACCAGTAGAGAGTTACATATTTATAAAACTGTAAGATCTTAACTGCCTTATGAAACAAAAAAACATTGAATTATTAATTATGATTTATTCTACTGACCGTAGAAAAATACTCAGTCATAATAAACCAACCAGAAGGTGATTATATATCCTGTACAAGGGTCGAGAAACCAAACTGGTATCATGACACGCCTTGGGCCACCCCTATATCAAGCATTGCGACAGGACACAATGATATATTTTTCGCCATAAATTTACGTACATCCGGCGAAACGAGGACATTTGCAGTAATTTATCAATAAAAAGACAAAACATATTTCTGATATATTGTTTCATGCATACAAATAAACGCTTTCTACGCTCATAGTCCCACACTAGGATTTTTGCATGTGTCGTGGGTACCATTGACACGCAAAGACGAATACACAAACACCTAGACCCAGAACAGAAATCTAAACTCATCATTTAGATGTCTGTCTGGCAGGGGATCGAACCCGGGCCCCACTACGTGTCAGATCGGTATGGCAACCGCTCCAACACGTGGGTCGTCAATACATGTTCCAAGTAAAGATTAATTGAAGTAATTATTAACCGCCACTTAATTAAGTCAAAATCAGCCTACCGTTGACCACAGGTACTCGCCCTAAAACTCCTCTTCCTCTTGATGGTTGTATGATACTTTGTGGTTCGAGAACGCGGGCACCATCTCCACGACTATAACTGTGTTGCTCATTTTCTGGTTTGAGAAGTTTGGTTATGTAGACATTATTTTCCTAGGTGTCCCAACCTAGTCCTGAAGGGTAGCTTTTATGGTCGATCTCAGACAGGATTATAATCTTATCTATACTTGATATTTAATAATTAATAATAATAATTTAAAATAATAATAATAATTAATAATAATAGTAAAGTTAATATAATTTGTTGTATTATTAGAATGATTTTGTAAAATTTAGTTTATAAGTATTCTGTTCTTTTTCTCTATTTAGCATGTACAGTTGTTACATTGCTTCACGTTAATATTATATTGTAAGACGTGGTCGCCTATAATTGGGACGGTATATAATTAGGACTTTATCAATATATTATACAAAATGTGTACGTTCCGTTGGCAATCCTAATAAATAAATAAAACAAATCACATGTGTTCGTGGACGTCGGTGGCTACTTATATCAGATGGACAATATGGTTTCTAAGACCCTGATATCAAATTTAACATATTATTAGATGAATTAAAATCCATAGAGTTTTGCTCGGAATTCTGTAAGTACATTTTTTACCACAACATCTTCTTCGATTATCTTACTTTGGTAATCCTCGAAAATCATTTTTTTCCAATACTGGTGTCCTTTTACCAAGAAAACAGACTGTGATGTACACGCTAACCTTAAAAAAACTTAAACAAAACTTTATATAATATTTTTTAAGTATGGAAGTAGCATCGAGCATGCAGCCCACCTGATGGTAAGTGGCTACTGCCGCCCATGGACATCTGTAATCAACCCTAGGTAAGATCAGAATCTCACCTAAGGTTAGCCACAGTTGCGTTGCTACCCCTGACGACTAAGATGGAATGCCTTGTAAAAGTCTCTTCTGGTCTGAATGGTGTGGTAAGCACACCCTTCAGACCAGTATACAGCAGTGCATAACACTGCTGTTATGAGGTAGAAATAGGTGTGGCGGTGGTGCTTCCGGAGTCAAACCACAAAGAGTTCTATCTTCAAAAAATTCCATGAAATGCGATAATAAGTATTACATAATATACCATTATTATTATGCCATTTCATAGAACTTTGCAACTAACACCCTATAATAATAGCTTAGTGTGACCATGAATATTCAAATTCGTTAAAATCCTATGGCGTAACATTAAGAATCTTGGGTCGCGGGTCAAAACTTCGCCACTTAAGTTTGGTAAATGACCCTAACTTCATAAGACCTTTTAAAATAGCCCTCCTTCTGAACAGTCGTATAAACTTCACTCCATACAAATTCATAATATACTCGTATATTTTTTTTTATAATATTTGTTTTTTTTAGTGATTACGTTCACCTATGAACATCACTAATCGACCCCAAATAACAATCTTACTAGTGATGCGACTCGAACAGAATGTTGTGACTCGAGTGACTCGAGCACTCGAGTTTTCGAGTCACTCGAGTAAAATCTCACTCGAGTTGCAAGTTTATAATTCGAGTGATCTCACTCTAATTACAAACTTGCAACTTCTTTTAGCATTTCTAAGACAATTTCTTTTTTAAAATAGTGTCATTGTCATATCACTGTCAAGATAGATTCTTTAAAACAAATTAACAATAATAATTGTGCTTAACATGAAATTTTATCTTCTGTGTAAAAAAATAATTTTAAAAATAATAAAAAAATATTTACTGAAGTAACCATTTCGAAAAATAACTTCGTCTACTTTTTTAGAATTAATCTATTTCTTCTTTGGTTGGAAATTAATGCTGCTTCTAAAATACACGGTCGACGCAGCATAAAAAAGTAATATAGAGTAGTGAAGTAACATCTAGTGGCAACAGCAAGAATGAACTCGATGTACCGAGTTGATTAATATTTTTTTAATGGAGTACGAGTTTGACTAATTGACTCGAGTAAAAACATGTCTCGAGTCATATCACTAAATCTTACGTGAGGTTGTTCACAGACACGATTCTACCTCTGAGGACTTTATCGGAACGCCTCGGTTAAATATGTCTTACTTACCACACTCTTCAAACCTGAACACAACAGCGCCTAACTCTACTATTATTTGGAAGAAATATATAAGTACAAAGATATATTCCATCTCATTAAATACTAGCTTACCCTCGCGGCTCGGCACGTATACAAAAAACAGACTTTTTGTGCCCCGAACATCCAACTATGCTATTCATCAAAAATACTATATCATTCTACAACCGCAGTCTACTTCTGGTGTATGAAAATGGGGGTGATATGTCATTCGGAATTCATTTCATACAAAATTCAATTCGAGTAATCCCCCTGGTCGTTGGAATTGCAGCTTCTCATATTAAAAGGAGAAGGGCAATTTATTGTAACCTTCATAATATCATCTTACTATCTCCAAGGCAAAAAGATATTAATAGGGTTGCCAGGATAATGTCGTTGAATAGGACATTTAGATATTTGGCTTGAATATAGTGACTACACTTTTTAAAATGATTCTACATTTTATTAATTTAACATTGTTTGAGTCTGTAGACAAATAATGCTAGATTATTCCCGCGCCTCTGCCCGCTTTGATCACATTCGCCACGGTAATGTGTATCCCATGAGTTAATCCAGGTCATATACTATCTCTGCGCCATATTTCAGCGAAATCCGTCCAGTAGTTTTACATCACATACATACCTCACAAACTTTCTCCTTTACAATATAAGTAAGAAATATACATGTTACTAAGTTACGCTTCTTTTATATACGTTACTTATTTTATCCGGCAACGTCAGAAGAATGGTAGTGTTCTTCAGCGAATCACACTCTACAGCCCAAACAGAGACAAAAGCTATATAATCTGAAGGTAGTAGAACTCTTTGTGGTTCGACTACGGAAGCACCACCGCCACACCTATTTCTGCCTAATAACAGCAGTCTTGTGCGCTGTTGTGTTCGGGTCTATAGGGTGTGGTAAGGGAGACATACTTTTCCAAGGCATTCCATCTCAGTCCTCAGGGGTAGCAACGCATCTGTGGCTAACCTAAGGTGAGACGTTGATCTTGTCTAGGGTTGATTACAAATTTCTATGGGCGGCAGTAGCCACTTCCCATTCAAAACGTATTTTTTTTTAAGAGTAGGAAAGAACAAGTTTTCTTTTATAACCATATCGAAAAGGAGGCGGTTCTATGTTCGGCTGTTGGTTTTTTTAACTAGTTAATATTTTAACGCAAACTTCAAAACGCTACATTAAATAAATTATTACAAAAGCAAAAAGTAACTGCTGAAGAGTATAAATCGCAAAGGATTTTCTAATAATTTATTTAAGTGCAAATACGAAAAATTTTAAAAGTTAGAAAAAGTAAACTTGTATATCTAGAAATTATATCAAACTGAATACAATACTAAGCATACATTAGTTTATTTTTAGACGTCAATCAAGCAAATCATGTTTTAAATTGCCTATATTGGCAAGATTCGGCAAACATTTGCTTCGCTGGCTTTTAACTCGTTATCTCACCCAATGGCTCGCGAACAGGCGTCCAGTCAGAGTTACGTTCCTTGGTATTGCCTATTGATATCTTATATATTTATCTTTGCTATATACTCGTATATATATATATATATAATAACAAATTTACACTATATTAATTTCGCTTTATATATGTATTCAAGCGTTCGATTTAGGTTAAGCTAATATGTTTTGTTAACAAACAAACAATATATGTTGTTTGTTTAACGAGGTGGTAGAATCAGTGTTGTTCGACCGGGGAGGTACCACCGTCACGGAAGGGTGTTTCGTTGGAAGGGTGTGGTTGGGTTGCCAGCTCACTTATTATATTAACTTCAGATAGAACTCCTTTTCTGTATGAAGATGCTTACAAAAGTCCACGGGCGGCAGTTACTACTTATCATCAAGTGGACAGCATGCTTTTTGCTACTTTAATCTAATACAAAAAAATATAATCTTACTTTCGTATGAAACGACCATTTAACTCTTCGGGAGTAACGAATTTGGGACTGACGTCAGCTAGAGCCTCTGGTCTATATAAAGTTGCTTATAGATGTCCATAGGCAACACAGTTACCATGAGGTAAATTTCATGCTCGTGAGCAAATTTAGTTTTTAAAAAATCTACACATGATGATAAGAAGTTTAAAAACGTGTTGTAGTATAATAGTAAGATGGTAACACTTAATTCCTATATAATTATATTTATTTAAATCTGACCAGTACTTCTCTATCTTACAAGCAATTTCTCTAGCTTACACCTTAGAAGCAGATACTCGTAAAACCTGCCAGTTTGCTAGACGCCACCACTTGTAGTAGCTAGTTTATATATACTGGTCTCAGTGCTAGCGACACCCAATTTCAAATTCGTAGCATATTTATAAGAATCTCCACAGCTCCGTTCTCAACAGCGCTGCAGCGTGACGCAAAAATGCCTTGGTAAATTTTTTTAACGCCATCTAGTATATAATATCAAAACAATGTAAGGTAAATAACGCCACTTTATGGCGGCGTTGTGACTAGGATGACTATTTGCACCATTCGAATTTAACAAAATACTCGACAATCTGAATTTTGCGGATATATGTTGTCGATTCGAAATCAATATTTTTTTGTTTTAGTATTTAGGCAAGGTTTCAATCAAGTCTACCGTACCCCTTGACGGAATCATTTATATACATAAAGATTATGCAAACATATAGCTATTTAAATGAAATGAATTTTCATAATTGTTTGTTCAGTAGTTAAAAGAAACAACCAAGAAACAAAAGATATTATGAACAAAAAATTTCGGCAAATCCATTATTTGTAAATCGTTATCTCACCCATGGCTCGCGAACAGGCGTCCGAAACATATTATGTTGCGTTACTTGATATTGCTTTTTTCTATCTGGTATTTATTTTTGTTGATCTCAAAACCTTTTTCTCCACTTATTTCCCACGGTAAATAAAAGCAACTTTTTTTTAAATTGATTCGCTTTTTTGATTGATTGATTGTTGTTTTTTACGTTTTTTTTAGAGCAACTTTAAAATTATTAAAAATATTTTTATTATATGATGTAACTAAAAAATTACGGTTTTCGCAATTTTTCTTTTAATTGTGCTATAAGACGTTGCTTCGTACCAAATCTCAAGATTCTAAGTTCACGGGAAGTATCCTATAGGTTTTGATTTCCTTGTGAGTTTTGATAATTTGCGGAAATTTCCGGCATAAACGGCTGTATCTTTTGATTGCGTTGGCTTACAAGTTTGATTTTTTTACTGCTATAAGGGACAGTACACTTGAGTATACGATATATATTTCCACTTGATACCTCTACGCGTTCCTGAGAAAAAGGGACTTAACAGACGGACAGATGGACGGACAGACATCAACGTGATTCTAGAAGAGTTACGTTATTTTCCTTTCGAGGTACGGAACCCTAAAAAGATAAAAAACATTGTTTATTTTAACCTGGCTCTTGTATAAAATTTGCGTTTTTATGTTGTGTTATTCAAAGCAGCGATATATCGTTGTTGTGATATATCGTTGCTATATTGAAAGTATTTTTATCTTGATATGTACAGAGGATTGCACATGAGAGTCGTTAGAGTAAGAGTAACTCTTCCGTATTAAATAATACAGGCATCGACCTTGTGATTATAATTAGGCTCGAAGCTTTGAGCCTTTTGCTGTTCCACTCCGGAAGAGCCACCGCTACACATATTTCTGCCTACTAACAGCAGTGTTAAGCGCTGTTGTGTTTTAGGCTGAAGGGTGTGGTAAGGGAGACATACTTATATGAGGCGTTCGAAATTATTCCTCAGGAGTACCTACTAACGTATATGTGGCGAACCTCAGGTAAGACTCTGATCTTATCTGGGGTGAATTAAAGATGCAGTCCGCATACTGGTTTGCAATCACATCCCATCGTTTAATAATATGAAAAAAAAAACTCATATTAAACTCTTTTCAAGATTCAGAAAACCCATTTTTAGGTAGCCTGTAAGTCGTTGTACGCCCAATAGCTCGCGACCAAACGCCCGGAACATATTACGTTGCGTTACATGGTATTCCTTTTTTTAGATTAATCCTATTATATAATTAGTTCCCCTTCCTATATGTTCAAACATTAAGTTTTTTTTTAATTTAAGTGTTTATTTATATCTATACTAATATTATAAAGCTGAAGTGTGTGAGTTTGTTTGTTTGTTTGTTTGTTTGAACGCGCTAATCTCAGGAACTACTGGTCCGATTTGAAAAATTCTTTCGGTGTTAGATAGCCCATTTATATCATTACCCTAAGACCAACCAACCAGGAGCGGAGCACCAATGAAGAATGTTTCAAAATCGGGGATTTTTTTCTAATGAGAGC
>MOOZ01001674.1:427539-438203 GCA_002930495.1 Cecropterus lyciades | reverse complement strand
CCACAAAGAGTTCTACCCCCTTCGCGTCTTCCACCTAAGTTCCTTTGTACTTTGTATGTCTGCCTGACTGGATGTCGAACGTAGAACATCCGAGTAGACAATGTGGTACGTGCGTCGTAAATAATTCAAACCAATTTACAGATTTTTTTTAAAGTTTTTAGTATTCTACGTAGAGTACATCAGTAGTAGATTTCTCGTCAAGGAATTATTATATGGATTTCTCTCAAAGTAGAGGTTTAGGTCACAGTACACAGCGCTAGCCAAGTGCGGATTGGTAGACTTTACTCACCTGTGAGAATATTTTTATAATACTTTATTAGTGTAGGTTTTTAAGATATAATAAATTAATTAACGCACAATGAATTTTGTTTTGAATTTATTCCTCACAGTTAACAATCTGTGTTCTCTTCGAGGAAGAGGGAGGGATCAAGCATTTTCCACTAAGTTATTCCAAGAAAGACAAAATTGTTTACCGTTGAATCGCTAATTATTTTTTAATACGAGCATTCGCTCACCTATCTGCTCGATATCCTTCTAAGGTGGGGTTTTAATTTCTTTACGCGTAAACTCTTAACATATTAATTTTCGAAGTGAAAACTTTTTGGGTGAACAAGAATCATGGAACTCGAGTCATCATCACCGAACGTTTTCCATGAGCTATATATATACTGTGTACTACGTACATAGATATAGGTACCTCCGTGCGTTATTTTTTTAAGTTTTCATTTCTATGTACACTCCTCATGAATGCCTTTTATAAGTACCTACCTAACTGCCAATAAAGTCTGCTTTTAGATTCATTTGGTGTTTACAGTACATCAGCGATGCAGGTGACCTCGAACACCTCCAGCAATATGCTGAGTTGAGACCTTTTTGGTCTATGTGATAATAATAATGTTTTTTTTTACTTTATAAAATTGTTGCTATTTATAGTATTAATTAATAATGCGTATCCTTAATTTTTTTTTATTTACATCATAAGATTTTAGGCTAATATTATAGCGGAATTAATGCATTATAGTTGACGCGATATATGTTACGGGTACTCACGATATGTGGTTTTTGGAATTTATTTTTGGCGATATTTCGACATATAATTTTTTTAAATATATTATCGAGAATTATGTTGGTACAAATTCTTATTGTCTTATTTCTTTCAACTCCACCTTGACAATGATTTTAACGAAGTCAATGAATATTTTTCTGCAAGCTTCGTCGATAATAATTCTCTCCTTTTTTACTTTTATGTTATAATACTGCACCAAATGAACATATTCTCCTATGTTAACCTATATGCAAAAGTTTCATCAAAACCGTTTATCAGTAGGTACCTTAAGATAACCATGCAAACATTTTGTTTTGCAATCTGTTCCAGCAAAACAGCGTTAATATATTTAAACACATTTTATTAAATATTAATTATTTGTGTTTATAGATTTGTTTAATTTACAATTGCAATTAAAGGTTACGATCAAGTCTTAACTTCCGACTATTAAAAATTACGCTACAAAGCGATTAACAAAACTTTATTGACAGTTGCGATTTTAATTAAAAAATTACACCGATTAAACTGACCGGCGATATAAATAGGGCATTTAACACATTACGAGAAAGTTATTTATACACGACCGACTTCCAAGGAGTTCTTGTAATAAATTACTCACAATAATCGGATAAATTACTGTCACACCACTATTAAAAACGTTTAATTACTTACGATATTACTTTTTCCCTTGACTCGAAAATTGAACCGCCTTGAAATTCACACTTATCGCCTCAAACAGTCATTGTCAATTCGCGAATTGTTCATTTTAAAACAAAATTAAATATCACTAAAGTCACTGAAATATACGTGAAATTAAAAATAGAATAAATGCATTCGAAATTTGAATTTAATATAGTTATTTCTAAGTGATATCACGTTGAAACATTTTCACTTATAATTTTCGTATTTTTTCGCGGGAAGTGCCGCGCCGGTCGACACGAGCGCGCTCTCCTGTGTTCAGTATACAAGTGAGTAGCGTTTGCACTTGCAATATTCCCGCCAACTATCCCATGCCCTGTCACTAAATTAAGGAAGATTAAATCTGATTGAATTTAAAAATCGCACGCCAATTGTAAGGATAAGAAGTTTGAGAAAGATTTTAACGTCAGATAAAAATAAATCTGATCTTGTTATGCAAGCTACGTAGTGCTCAAAGCTCGATTAAATTAAATTATAGCTCTGATTTTTAATTTGATAGCAGCATTGTTATATATTTTAACATAGAAGTAACAATGAATGTGGAGTCCATCTGACGGTAAGTGGTCACTGCCGCCTATGGATATCTCACTTGTAACTAACTCCATATAGAACAGGGATTCTACCGGAAGACGATCATTGCCACTCCAGAGGAATAAGATGGTTGCCGCCTTAGAATGTTTGCCATCCACGATTATCCACCCAATCTCGACGACTGCTTCATTTTAGAAATATATGTGACGGTTTAAGTTCTGTTCAAACCAATTTCGGTCTCATAATAGTGTAACTCCCTGCTGTCTTGGTTTGAAGGTTGTTACGGGAAAGACACATGACGTATTCCAACTCAGTTGAACGTTGCTTGTATAGGAAAGTACCTGTGGTCTACATTAGGTAGAGCTTCAATTGATTACCGATGACCATGTCCGGCTATGTGCCGTGTGGTAACGGTGTTCGGTGTGGTATCGGTCTTAAATACCACCGCTCATCATCACAAATTTCATCAGATGGATAGCAGCGTTTTCCTGAGACCATCAACACCTACTGCGGATCAGCTCGATTGCTACTTCAATTTAATCAAATACTCATTTAATCCCGACATAATAATTATAGTGAAAAGGATACTTCATAAAACATTTTAAAGTAATTTCTTCAAAGGCTCCTTCCTTTGCTGTTAATATTCCTGCTCTCCTTGTAGCGTTTATTTCTCGTGAAGACTAAATGCGCTTAATATAATTAGTACTTACTATAGTTTTCTGTTTATTAGAATTATATAATTATTCTTTTCACGATATGCATGCACAAAGTTACTAGTCTGACATTCGCATGATTCCGTATTCAGTCCTCGGTCAGGCCGACATTTTAATTAAGAATTGAGTTAATTTTGGTGGCTGTTTTTGGTTGCTACTGAATGCAAGTATTATTATAACTACTAGTCTGTAAAAAATGGACTTGTTATATTTTTTTCGTGGACACTCATAGCTCCAAACTAGGCCGTTATCGTTTTCCTGTGTCCTGAGTACCATGAACTCAAAAAAAAACGATACACGAGTACCCAAATCCAGAATAAAAATCTAAATTTAGCATGCAGCCATCCGCCTGGCCGGAGATCGAACCCTGAACTCACTGTGTGTCAGACTGATCTAATTATCGCTCTGCCACGCGGGTCACATCTCATTATATAAGAGTACTGGTATTTCTATATTGATTTCTGAAAGATTTCCTATTTTGTGTAGAATTTTACAGTTAACGAGTTCTTTTCCACGGCTCCGCCCGCTTGGTTCATGTACCACGATAAAAGTATTCTATATGACAATCCATACCATAAACGTTTTTTATAGTATGGAAGTCGTAAGCGAGCATGCAGCCTGATAGTAAGCGGCTATTGCCGCCCATGGACATCTGTAATCAACTCTAAGTAAGATCAAAGCCTCACCTAAGGTTAGCCACAGCTGCGTTGCTAACCCTGAGGACTAAGATGAAATACCTCGGACAAGTATGTCTCCCTTACCACACCCTTCAGACCAGAACACAGCAGCGAATAACACTGCTGTTATTAGGCACAAATAGGATTGGCGGTGGTGCTTCCGGAGTCGAACTAACTGTGTGCCAATTTTCATCCCAATCCATTCATTAGTTTTTGTGTGGAAGAGTAACAATCACACATACATTCTTACAAACTTTCGAGTTTATATAATACGTAAGATAGTAAGATGTTCGGCAGTATTTAATACCAGGACAGTGTACCCGTTTGCTATTTCTTAACAGGAATAATACAACTATAATTGATTACACAGCACTTAGCTTTAAGCACTTATTAATACCGCAAAGAGGCGTAGCTAGCAATGTTTATGAAGTCTGTTATAAGAAATACTTTATTTTCTATATTATCGCTGTTATTATGCCATCCTCAGATAACTTAATCATTATTACTGTAATAAAAACTCGCTTGTTATTCATTCAAGTTTATAAGTACTATCTCGAAAATATGTATTTGTTATCAAACAACGCATTCTATAATCATAGCCCCACGTGTGACTCATGTGACATCATATGTGCCATGGATACAACAACAACAAAGACGAATACTCAAACATCCGGACCCGGAACAGAAATATAAATTAATAATTCAGATATCTGGCCAGTCCAGAAGCTCTGTGCATGTTAGATAGGTATGCTGACCGCTCCGCCACGCGGGTCATTATATCAGGCCATGGTCGGAAATGTATCTAATCCTTTTATCGTCGTCGTCACCGCATTACTGAACTACTGCTAGGCACTAGTCTCGTCTCAGACTGAAGAAGACTTAGAACAAACCACCACACTGAACAAATACGGATTGATAGACTTCATACACGTTTGAAAACATTTTTAAGAAACTCTCAGGCATGTGTTTCTTACGACGATGCAAAATAATGATAATTAATTGGTAATTCGAAAAATTAGAGTCCAGAGTTCAAAGGTCGAATTCAAAAAAATTTCGTCAACATCTGCCCATTATCGTCAACCCATTATTGTCCTACTACTGAGCACGGGTCTTCTCTTAGAATGAAATAATTTAAGGTCATAGACCGCGCTAGCCAAGAGACTTCACACACTTTTGAGAACTCTTGTTTCTCTTCCTTCACCGTAAAGCCGTAATATTTATTTAACGCACATCATTTTAAAAACGCCTTGGATTTAAACTTCAGACCCTCAATTGAGATTCCGAGTTGCAACCATTAAGTTATCACAGCTCTTGATATTTTATCAACTTATCTACCCAAGATATACGTATCATACGTAAATTATTAAGAAACTCAAGTGATCCAATAAGTCCCATCTGTCTATAACATTATCATAACTTACTGATTCTCGCTTCTATTTCTTATATAGTATCAAGCTTATAATAAGTCGGTAGCCTATCTTTGGAATCCTTTTTCGTCTGAACGAAAACCTAGAATAATAAATGAAGACTATTAGTATCAGTTTTCTGCCTTCAAAGACGATTTTAACTTAAGGACATCAATGGCAGTTTTATGTTAGTCATATCCAGAAATGTAGTTTCTCTAAATAAAAATTAACGTCAAAATCTGATGATTTTCGAGTTATATACATACATTGACTATACATTGTAATATTTAGGTACTTATCAGGTGGTAAGCTACCACCGCCATATCTGACGCGTCTGTGACTGCGACTTCAGATAAAGACACCTGTTTTAAATGAAGTCGTTTAAGATTTTAATGGGTGGCAGTAAGCACTTACCATCCAGGTGGAACGCATGCTCCTTTGTTTTTTTTTTATAGTATGGACTTGCAAACAAGCATTTAGCCCACCTAATGGTAAGTGGTTACTGCCGCTCATGGACATCTGTAATCAACCCTAGACAAGATCAAAGACTCACCTAAGGTTAGCCGCAGATGCGTTGCTACCCCTGAGGACTAAGATGGACTGCCTCGAAAAAGTATGTCTCCCTTCAGGTCAGAACACAACAGCGGATAAGACTGCTGTTATTTGGTAGGAATAGGTGTGGCGGTGGTGCTTCCGGAGTCGAACCATAAAGAGTTCTACCACCTTTCTTTCTACAAAAATAAAAAATATATTAAATTTAGGGGGGCTCCCCATACATGAAACTGAAACTCATTTTTTTTTACTTTACCTACTGGCACTTGGCCGCATTTTATAGATTGGAACGGAATCTTTTATGCACGAGTCCGACTCGCACTTTGCCATCTTCTTCGCAAGTAATTTGTTCCGCTTTGTGGGATTTAGACATGTTTTTATACAGATTAATTTATAAAACTAAAATGTTAACTTCAGTGATTGTGACTCAACAAATGTCAAAATAAGTGTCATTATTATTCTGATAAATGTTTTGGACCATACTCTAGAAAAATGCAGTTTGTATTTTTTTCCCATTCAATTACTTTCAGGCTAATTTTGATAACTGCATCTATGTGAACGGGAGCGTGACAAAAATTAAAGGATTATTCAGCAGTTCGTATGACTTACTTATTCTGAGAACATGATAGTCTATATTCCGCGCTGCGTGTGGGCGGAACCGCGAGGTAATCACGGAATAAATATATTTATATATATTTCGTAAGTCAAATCATAATAATGCAGAATATTAATAAATACAATTATTTTTCAAAAGAAGTATATCAATTTATATATACAATTGCCTTCTACGCCAAGGTTGTCTGGTATCATTTCCGGTTCAGACGAAAAGTTTGTTGTGAGAAAATCATTGCGGTTTGAGGGCATTGTCCGCTTGCGACAATATATGGTTTAAACTTCATACTGGTTTTAATTAAACACGACGTGATGTGACTTAAGGATTAATATATCAAATAATTACAAATAACAATTTGTAAAGGTTTTCTTTTTAAAAGGCTTGAAAAGCATTCAGTAATGGTAAGATGGTAAGTAATGACTGTTGCTCATAGACATCTGTAAGCGACTTCACATAGAACTGGGGTTCTATCGAAAGTCAATTACGGGTGCGTTGCTACTCCCGAGGACTAAGGTGGTCGACTCATACAAAAGTGAGCCCACAACTACATACTTCGACCGAAACGCAGGACTACTTTCTAGAAATAACTGTGGCTGTGGTATCTCCTGTGCGATGACCAATTAAAAGGGAACATGAGAAATCGACCTCACTGATAAATAAGTTCGCTTGCAAAAAACCCACAGGCTACGATAAACGATAAATTCCTGTAATCTTCGATGAATACTCTTCATATAATTAATATATTTGATAATAAAAGTTGTTTAATTATAGTTTGCGATTGAAATGATCAAAAAGGATCTGTCATACTTCACAATCCGTCATTTGGGCTGTGACGCGTGCCAAAGAAATGGAAATACATACAAACAAACACAAAACATACACACTCGAAAAACATTTTCCTCCTTCTGATGCAGTCGGGTAAAAAGTGTTAAAATAAATTTAGTATTATAAAAACAAAAAAAAAATAGTATTTTTATTTTAACAATGATGTACCATTTGCTGAATCAGGAATCGAACCTAGAACTACGCTGTAAGTGTAATGACATAATAAATCATTGACCTCGATTAGCAGACGATATCTAAACTACATATTACTATTGTGTTACACGAATTCGCAAAGTAACCTTTCTGTATGAAACATTGTATAAATGAGTCATTTCCGTTTGCGAAATAAATTATTCATGGTAGTAATTTGCGGGAATTTCTGTGTACATAATCAAATAGACGAAAACTCAACAGGAAAAATTTCGTTTGCTATTTATCTACTAATGAATGATTGGCTTTTTGACCTTCGTTTATACAAAGGATTTTTATCGACATTTTAGCTATGATTTATAAATTGGGTTTCATATTTAGTATGGCGTTTAATTATGTTTTGATGTTTACTCTGATTGTACCTTTAAACGTCCTAAGAATTTCTAAAAAATACGATTTATTGATACAGAATTGCGTATACACGAACATCATCGAAATTTACTTACATAAGTTGATTAAGTCAAAGTTACTGTCATATTGTATCTTGAAACGGCATAGTCTTATCTGATATCTAAAATGTCTAATGAAATTTTGAGCACTTCATTTTTGAATAAAGCAATAATATTTTGATGTGAAACACCTATACGCGCGCATACACTAAACAAACAATCATTGTGAAAACAAAGAATCCAACAGCTAAAACTTAAATTTGCGGTCGATTACTTTGTATTTATAATAAGTAAAATAATAACATAAAAGCGGTATATCGTATTTATTATATTTGTAATGGTATCTTACCTAACTTTCATTTGGTACCCATATTGTCAGGATTTTATAAAAAGTCCTATTTACAGATGCCATTTTTTAAAAATAATATAGCTTATGTCAATGTGAGAATATTGTAATGGACAATGGACAAATTGAGATTATTGTAATGGACATATCAATACGATCGCCTATGTTACAATCCGTCAAGCTATTTAGATTGTAAATGCACTGTCTAAATTCATAGCCCCACACAAGCACTACCTGGGCCGCGGGGTACCATGGATGTATTAAAAGACATATTTGAACCCAGAACCCTCAGAAAATCAGGCCGATGTGGCCGTGCTGCTACGTGGATCGGATCATACGATAAATTTAATGTTTAGTTTAGACCAATATTCTCGCGGATTAATACATTTTCGGGTACAACAAGTACTCACGATATACGGTTTTTTGAATTCTTATTGCATTATTTCCTTTCTTTTAGCCCATATTTCGACCCAGTTACATGGATCGTGGTCACAGCGAAACTACGGTAGCGGGGAGAAACCATTAGTGGAAGATTAACCTATCTACCCTACATCTCGTCCAACTACCGTTTTTTGGTTCCATTTCACGACACAACACTAACTGTACCTGTCCCTACGCAACTAACTACACATTATTTGTGTATTACATAAACTAACCACAGGATTCCACGTATTTGCTAAGTTAAACCAACTTCCCTGTTAATGTTCTCTGAAAAAAATATCGGCAAAATAAAATTCATATCATTCATATCGTGAATGATATGAATTTTATTTTGTCTATTGTTACATATTATAATGTGAAATTTCTGGCATGTCTCTACTTATATACCTATAGGTAATTATAATACTCCAATATTCATGATACTAAAACATATTAAATCCAAGTAAAGGGCTATTAATGTAGAAAGCGCCATTTTAATTTTAGAATGTAGGCCGTCCAACCTTGACATGGTATATTTAATCGAGATAATTCTTCTGAATCCTTTATCACTCATAAAAAATACTCAGAAATCGTAGATTCACGGTAACATTTCAATTACTCACGTATTCCGAATATTTACCAAGACCTTGAGAATGTTATTGAGTACTATAAGTTCTTCTTAATACTTTTTTTCATTCATTCTATCATTCATTCATTCTATAAAATATCTAGTAAGCATTAACATTCACGTTATCATCATAGTAACAATTTTAGAAACATATAAACAAGCTATCCGCCACCGCCACACCCATTTCAGCCTAATAACAGCGGTGTTATGCGCTATTGTGTTCTGGTCTGAAGGGTGTGGTAAGCGAGATATACTTATCCGAGGTATTACAACTTAATCCTCAGGGGTAGAAAGGTATCTTTGGCTAACCTTAGCGTCTTATCATAGCTGGGGTTGATTACAGATGTCCATGGGCGGCAGTGGCCACTTACCATCAAATGGACTGCATGCTCGTTTGCTACTTTCATATTATAACAAGCTTGTTGTAACATAAAGATTTATGTTCAAAGTAACAAGTTAATATGTAAATCAACTGTTGTGCCGTGTGGTTTTGTTCTTGAATAGCACCTCTCATCCTGTACATGTCTGAGGATGTCTCTGTAGTCCCGGGATTAGAATAAGGTTACGGTATTCCCATGCCTGTCGTAAGAGGCGACTAAAAAGGGTTCCGGGGTTGCGGGCGGCTAGATTGGGAGCTCGAACCGTCCAGCCAGGCGACCCCGGAAGGACTGCGGTATGTGTAGTCGCATACTATCGTAAAGACCAGACGGTGCGGTCCAGCCGCTCACCTGGGTGGAGCCCGATGGGGCAACGCACTCAGAGGACCCCAGTTGCATTCTTTTGGAGATCCCGGAGTCCTCTTTGCAGGGCCTTGGACGGTACTTTGGGGGGTTAGTGCGGTAAAAATCCCACATAACCCGGCGTCGCTCTCACGGCGTTGGGTATCTTTTGAAGGTTTCGAGGTACCTCGATACAAAAAAAAGTAGTCCAAGGAGGCGACAAATAGAAAATCAGGAGATAGACAGCAACATCTTACTGTAACATCAACCTACTACTACTATATACTACGGTTACTACACGAATGCCAGACGCGGTGACTGATGAAAAAACCCCATTCAGGAAGGTCTATTTCCAGTGGACCTCAAAGGACTGATGTATGGATGAATGGATCAAATAGAGCTTACCATTCTATCTACTAGCCTATTCCCGCGGCCCCGCCAGCATCAGTCACGTTTGCCACGGTAATGAGTTTCATATCCTATCCTAGATTGGAAACTATTAGTGTACCAATTTTCAGCGAAATCCGGCCAGTCGTTTTATTTTTTACTAGCTGCGCCCCACGGTTTCACCCACGTATTAGTTACTACAAAGAAAACAAATTTATGTATTTATTTGGATAAGAATAAATATTATATTTATAAAAACAACTTCGCAAATAATGCATTATATTGTAAGAATTTGGTTAGCATATAAAAAGGTACAGTGAGTTTACCTGAAAAGATAGACTTATGCTGTCGCTGACTTTTTTTTAGAACTTTTAAAGGTGATCAAATCTGTCTTACATATTTTTTACGAAACTTTAACCGTTTACGCAGCGCATGCAGCGGAAGCTCTCATTAGAAAAATACTCCCGCTTTTGAAACATTCTTCATTGGTGCTCCGCTCCTGCT
>MOOZ01001674.1:405098-424786 GCA_002930495.1 Cecropterus lyciades | reverse complement strand
GCGTTTAAAAAATGTAACTTGACACAGTTACATATAGGAAATAGCAACAGACCTAATTACATTTTCTATATTAATGGTAGCCTAACTTACGCATTATGACATCTTCTATCCAACAGTGAAAGTCCCGTCAAAATCGGTCCGGCGGTTTCAAAGATAACCCAGAACAAACAGACAGACGAAAAATTTAGTAATTGATGTTTTGTTATCAGTATCGTATATACTTCCATATGCATTTCGTAAAAAGCTGTTATTTTGATATTACAAATAGACTCTTCAATTTTACTTATATGTATAGATGTAAGGATTTATCTTTTCTTTTTGTGCGTATATTTACGTGTCTAATATAAAAATAATACAGAAGGTATTAACAATAGCTTTTGTAAATACGACGGTGTTTTTAATCAAATTTTTCTCTCGTTTTTTATTTTCCCTTAAATTACCGTTTTCTATACTAATAAAATGAAGCTGAAGTGTTTGTTTCGCTGTTTGAAGACGCTAATCTCAGAAACAACCCGTTCGAATTGAAAAACTGTTTTTGTGTAGAATAGTTCATTTAGTGAGGAAGGCTATAGGTATAGGCTGAATAATATCATACTATGTATGTTTGTTTATTTTTTCCTTATATAGTAGCGGTTGAAACCGCAAGGCACGCCTAGTATTTCAAATAAAGTAGCGTATCCGTACGCGTAAATCTTGGTTTGAATGCACGGAGAGTGGTTCACAAATCAAACGATCATATCGGTATATGCACAAGTGTGTAGACGCATTCGTTGTAGAGTTATCATTTATCTTTAACTGGGAAACTAAACGAGCGTAAGGCTGTGGTACACTGCAATTTTGAAAACCGTGGTAGTAAAATAAAACCTTGGTAGTGATCAAAATAAGTATATATATTTTTTTATACACTCATAGCCCCACAGTAGGATTTTCTCCTATGTCGTGGTTGCCATGGACACACAAAGACGAATACACAAACACCCAGACCCAGAACAGAAATCTAAACTCATCATTCAGATGTCTGTCTGTCCGGGGATCCAACCCGGGACCCATTGCGTGGCAGACCGGTGTGGTGACCGCTCCGCCACGTGGGTCGTCCAACTATATGCTACATATACAAGTATAATTATGCTATATTCAAATTTTATTTGAGAAAACTTTGCAGTTCGGCTGTAAAGATACTCTCTGAGCTTATTTATCTTACTAGCTGAAGTCACTGTGCTTCGCTACGGGACTTAATAGTCGCCGCAAAATATTTAAATAGTGCAAAATATCGAAATAATAAGTAGCCATAAGTAACCATAAGTGGACCACTTAAATCCATGCAAAATTTCATGTAAATCGGACCAGTGGTTCTTGCGTGATTGAGTAACAAACAAACACACAGACACACACCATCTCATTTTTATATTAGTATAGAAGATATATTAGTAGATATTCAGTAATTTCAATGCTGTGTTCTGAGTGTTGTATCATTTAACACGAGTGTTAAACACGTATTAAATCGAGACACACCAGTCAAAATTTTGTTAGCGTTTTAATCGAATAGTGAACTATGTTAATAATCTATATAAATAATTCCGTCAAGGGGTACGGTAGACTTGATTGAAACCCTAGCTAATAAAACATAAAAAATATTGATTTCGAGTCGACAACATATATCCACAAAATTCAGATTGTCGAGTATTTTGTTAAATTCGAATGGTGCAAATAGTCGCCATATTCGTCACTCGGATGCCATCTCGAATTCATTAAAGCCGATTCACGTAATAATAGGATAGACATGCTATCTAGCGACGTTATTTACCTTTCATAGTTTTGATATTTTATACTAGATGGCATTACAAAATTTTACCATGGCATTTCTGCATCACGCTGTCGCGCTGTTGAAAACGTGTGTAGGTTCGTATAAATATGCTCGGAATTTAAATCTGGGTGTCGCTGGCACTGGGATCAGCATATTCAACTGTAAACTAGCTACTACAAGTGGTGGCGTCTAGCGAACTGGCTGCTTTTACGAGTACCTACTTCTAAGTCTTAGGTAATACCTTTTAGTTGATTATAACTACAAAAATACCTACCAACCTATAGTCACATTTCAGCCGAGCGAAACCGGGTTTTCATCAGTGATTAATTTTTAAGTTAGTTAGTGTCCTTCATTCGATCGCAGGGTCACTACCATCATCTTAATATATATAAATTACATGTCACGTTGTTTGTCCGCCATAAACTCCAAAACTACTGAACCATTTTCAATCTAATTTGCACACCGTGTGCAGTTTTATTTAACCTAAAAGATAGAATAGTTTATATCTATACAAATTACGAGCCACGTTGTTTGTCCGCTATGAACTGCTAATCAACTGAACCGATTTCGACCAAATTTGCCCAACGTGTGCAGTTAGATCCAACTTAAAAGATAAGATAGCTTATATTGATATATATAAATTACGCGTCACGATGTTTGTCAGCTATGGACTCTTAAGCTACTGAACTGATTTTAATCAAATTTGCACACCGTATGCAGTGAGATCCAATTTGAAAGATTCGGTTAAAACAAATTAGATTAGATTAAAATACATTCGTTGTTTTAAGTGTATTGATAATATTATCAACGACTATGAATCCTTATTCAAATTAGTAAGTTTATCATTTTTCTCTTTTACTATTATATATTTTGAACGTATGGTTAAAGAAATAATACGAAATAGGTATGCAACCGCGACCATGTCGTAATCTGTTGGGTGATATATCTGTTAGATGCTTTTAAGGTTCCGTACCTAAAGAGTAAAAACGAACTATTACTAAAACTCCGTTGGCCAATTGTCTGTCAACAAGTTGTATCTCATGAACTGTGATTGACAGACAGTTAAAATTGTTACAGTTAATGTATTTTAGTTTTCGTTATAACAACATACTAAGAGCAGAATAAAATAAATCTTTAAGGCCCCCTATACCACAAACGTGATTTTTTTGCTCGATATTAATAACGGCAACCGGTAGACGCTTGAAATATTCAAAGAATATTTAATTACATATTCATTTTGAAAATAAATAATAAAATCAAAATACAATATATATTTCAAGAGGGTTCCCATACATCGTGACTTTTTACGTGATTGATTAATAAAAAAGTGTTTTTCTCATAGTCAGATATACATATGTTAGTTTATATCAGGTTGGATATACAGGAAAACAATGCATCTTGCTGCCAGAAAATAACACTTTATCAAATATTATAGACAAAGAAGACAATTAAAATAAACATAATCATCATCATTATATTATTCACTTGAAAGGTAACAAAAAGGTTATATAATATAGTACACCAAGACTTTTACATAATAGACAATACATGTTTCATCAAATTGGCATGCAATTACATACATACGCGGTAAAAACATAACCCTCCTTTTGGCAGTTGGGTAATTAACCCTAACATTTAGTACTAAGACACACAGAATCTATTTTTTTTAATGCCCAACGAAGTGGACACGTGTCTGCTAGTATATAATATACATCTGTCTAGTTAAATGAAGAAATTATTAAACAAAATTAATTTCACATTTGCTTCTCTGCCTTTATTTCATTCATCCAGCAAAAATCTAGCCAAAGAAATGGTGTTAAATAAGAAGAAAAATGCACCCTTGTTTGTCTTTCATTCCTTTATTTTCAGAGAAGAAGAGCCTCCGAATAGCAACAGGATATCGACTTGAATGATTCATCAATGTATGAAACTATCCAGTAATAATTTAATATGCACGGAAGAATGTCTTTAATTAATACACTTCTTGTATATTGAAGTAGGTATCGAGCTTCTACCTGCTAAACGACCACTGCCGCCCATGGGCATCTGTAACCAACTTTAGGTAAAATTAGAATCCTACCAGTGGTTGACTTCAGATGCCTTGGGAGTATGTCTCCCTTACCATACCCTTCGAACGAGAATATAGCAGCAATTAATACTGCTGTTCTAAGGCAGAAATAAGAGTGGCGAAGGTACCTCAAGAGTTGAAACGCAAAGGTTTCTTTCTTTATTTATATGGCATTTTGTAATTATCCACGTCGTACAAATGTGGGGTAGCACATTGACATTTTTTAGCACATTTTTTATTAGACTGCTGAAGTAGCAATCGATACTCGATTGCTACTTCAGCAGTCTAATAATAGCAGCATAGCATGATAAGGGTATGATTTGGGTAGCACATTTTTTATTAGACTGCTGAAGTAGCAATCGAGTATGGAGCATAGCATGATAAGTGGTTACTCCCTCCCATGGACATCTGTAAGCAACTTCATATAGAACAGGGGTACAATCTGAAGTCGATCACAGATTCGTAGCTACTTTCGAGGACTAAGATGGTTGCCACGTATATAAGTAAGCCGGCGACCATACCTTTCCATCGAAACGCAAGAACTGCTTCACGCTAGAAACAGGCGTGGCGGTGGTACTTCTCCGGTCGAACCACACTGAGGTAGCAAACGCAGATTCAGTCTACCTGACGTCCTGATGGTATGTAGCCACTGCCGCCAATGGACATCCGCCACCAGTTCCATATAATCCAGTAGTCATGTAGTGTACAAGAGTCCATCGTGAAGTCAATCACAAATGCGTTGCCACCTTATCACTACTCAGAACTGAAACCAGCAAAGTTTAGTAAAAATATACGCTCTATGACAATAAAAAATTATAACAAGCTATCCACAGAACTAAAAGCCAAGTCAAAGACAACTTTTAAAAGAGCATTGAGGATGTGGCTTCTGGAGAAATGCTTATATTTATTAATTTTGTAATTACCATTAAAATATTATTGACATAAAAAGTATACTAAAATTGACTTTATATAAGAAAACAATAAGTATATTTATGTAAATAGCATTTAATGACCACTAAAATTGTGATAATAAGTAATATATTTAGGATAAATTATGTACTGTAATGTATTAATTATTATTATTTGGATTATTACGATATTGAATCAGTTAATTGACAATGGAATTTAAACAATATTTTGCATGCTTTATTGAAGCTAAATGTGAGGAAAATTGTTACAACATACACCAACCCAATTGTACCACATTTAAAGCAAATAAATGAATATGAATATGATTTAGAATATCCTTGTTTCCTTGGTGCTAGTGAACGCTCATCCTAATGGAGGGCAATGATCCGATAAAACAAAAATACGTCTAAATTGATTCTATTTGGTTCCACTCAGTGGCGCCGCGGTGGAAATCAAATTTGCATTTTGCATGCTGATTTCGTTTGCAATTTTACTACCAAAATATTATTTTCTAATAGGTGTGAGAATATATTGAATATATATTCACTGCCTTCGATTTATGTGAGATAAAGTTCAGTAAAATTGTTAAAATCTTTGACTGAATCTTTTTTTTATGAAATGGATGTAACAAACGAGCATGCAGTCCACCTGATGGCAAGTGGCCACCGCTGCCCATGGACATCTATAAGCAACTTCCTGTAGAACAGTGGTTCTATCTGAAGTCAATCACAGAGGCGTTGCTGCTCCCGAGGACTAAGATGATCGCCCCTTATGAAAGTGCGCCGACAACCACACCCTTCCACCGAAACGCAGGACACAGCACACAGCCACGTTACATCTCTATAAAATGGTCAAATTACAAAGATATTTAAATACCACTTTCCCTGAACTAAAATATATTATTCTAATGGATTTTAGTAATTTACCAATTAAAATGTCCAGTTATTTCTTTCCTAACACAATCTTCAACTTTTAATTGAAAACGTCTACTTTAACGTGGAGACTGATTAAATTATTAATAAGTAATACTCCATTATCCCGAAAATTCGATGGTAAGCCACTGCGTACATTACTGAGAAATTAAATTAATGTTGGTTTACGTAGAATTACGGTTTCACGACATTGATTTTATCATCTTCGTTAAATTACTTAGATAATTTTCACTAAGTTATGTACACCGCGGCACGTAGGTGTTTTGTAATGTTTATGGATTATCAGTAGGTATAATTTTAGCCAATTATAACTTCAAATATTAGCTGTAGGCTAAACTTCAAGCATTCATTTCATTCATTAACTTATTTGTTCATTCACTGAATCTATACAAATAAATAAAATTGAAATGTGTGTTTGGAATATCAAAATAACAACTTTTTACCAAATGCATATGGAAGTATATATGATACTGATAACGAAACATCATTTACTAAAATTTTGGTCAGTCTGTCTATCTGTCTATTTGTTCTCGGTAATCTCTGAAACCGGTGGACCGATTTTGACGGGACTTTCACTGTTGGACTACTGATATCATAAGGAGTAACTTAGGCTACTTTTATTTTAGAAAATGTAGGTAATTAGGGTTCCGCACATAAAAATTAAAACCTAGGAAACTGCGCGCGCTCTACGCGCACGGTCACTGCCGTTAATGTCAAATGTTATCAGTCCTCTCTGTAACAATGCTATAATGTTAATATGAAATTATATAACGTCTAAAATTTCGGCCAAATGTAACTATGTCAATTTACATTTTTTAAACGCGGGTATTGCCGCGAGGCTAAGCTTGTAGTTAATATTTTTCCTTCTTCCATTAATAAATAAAAATGATCTTTCCTTCATTCATACAGTCCGTCGATCATTTTGAAACTCGTTATCTTGAGAGTGCAAAGTGAAGTGAAGTGAAGCAAAACATCGTAAACAGATCTAAAATATTGAGTGATTTCGCAAATCAAATCAAATTACCAAATAAAATGTTACATTTGTTCCGATCTGCATGAATCCAATAGGAACCAACGATACTTTTTGCGGAATTATAGAAACCAAATCTCACATATCTTCAAGTTCTCCAATAACAATAACCGATGAGGCAACCAATTTGTTTCCAAAAGTACCCATTTTTAGAAAAATATTCCCTTCAGGGGACAAAACTTTTCTATTGATGCTGATGAGTCGCTGGGCGGGTGCACGTCTAACTTCCTGCAAGTTTGGGATATGAGGAAAAATTCTGCAACATAAATTTTCTCTCATCATGTGACATGACACATAAAATTGAGGAAAAAAGTTAGATTGAGCGCACGTAATTCGAGAACTCGTAATAATTAACCAAAACAATATACAATAAATACATTAAAATGATGAACCTTTTACCAAAATATAAACATACTGCAAACATATCTGTTTTTTATTTTATTTTGTTAAAGTATCAAACAAGAGTGTACATAAAATAAAACACTCTGTCTAATGGAGCTGAGTTTTCTTGTATCAAATCTTATTAAGTTGACGTAAATATTTATTAAATTCGTCCTAAATAAAAATTCTTAATAGCATCTTAATTTTATATTTTAAAGCCTTAATATATGAACTACCTGTTGTTTGAATTATTAAAAATGATTTTCCAATAATTGTTGTGCCCTAATCATTATATTAATACGTGAAACAAAAACTTTGGACCCCTTTTTCCAAAATTGCATATAGTTTATAATTATGTAGGAAAAGTGCAGAGCGCTAATACTTTTCAATAATAATGCTTATAAAGTACCTTAAATCAATAAATAAAACATTACACACACTACCATACATTTGACACATACAAACACACGTATTTGTTACACGCATACATACTCTGTGGTCAAATTGTTTCTTTTGTTTATCATTTTATTTATAGACATAGAGTACTGGCATAGACACAGAGTGGCCTTACTAAATGTCAAACACAAAAGTTTTGTCAAAATTACTATATTTTTAAAATGAATGCGGCAGCTCATAAAATCCCTCTTTTTTGATTTCAGTAATTTCATATAATTACAGGAGAAATAAGTGATTTTGAAAGATATTATATTAAATACGTGAAGCGAAAACTTTGAATCCCTTCTTACGAATAATGCGCGCATGGAGGAGCGTAAGAATAAGTTTGGTTAAAATTAATGCTGAAAAGGAATTCAGGAACATAATGTTTATGTGCAACAATTACAAATACATATATTTAGTTAAATTAAATAAAACATTCTTTGTATACATTACTGACAATATAAACATGTTGCTGACATTGTCATATGTCAAATGTGTAGGTATGTCAAAAAATAAGTATATACAAATTACATTAAATCACAAAAGTGAAGGCATTGTTATAAGTTTTAAATTGTTTATCAAAGAAAGATTATCGTCGTCAAACAGTGCTAACATTATTTTAAACATTTAGAACCGATTGTTGATGTTAATTTTTTTATATATAACGTAGAGAAGGTGGTAGAGTATGGGGCTTTTTCTTCTGTCAGCTCTTCGTCCATCGCGGGTTCGGGATATAAGATTCAGGATACAATCCCAATATTCAGATGCAACTCGGATGTCAATGGATAATTTTTTGGAACGCAGCGAAGTCGGACGCAGGTTGCCTACACTTATGTTCATCGTGGTATCTGTCTCCAAAGATGCCCGCTGACCGCTCCATGGTTTTTTTTTTTCACATTGATTGACGTTCCCTGTCAGCTGTCCACCTTAATGTTGCCCACTTCTGTATCCAAATATGCCTAAACAATTATGATTTGACGTTCCGTTCTCTCAATCTCCGACATACATATCATTGAAGTAGCAAACGATCATGCAGTTTTCTTGAAGCTCGTAGCCATCTGTAATCCGATAAGATCTTACCAGAGGTTGGCCACAGTTGCGTTGCTACTCCTGAGTACTAAGTTGGAACGGCTCGGATAAGTATGTCTCCCTTACCACACCCTTCAGACCAAAACACAGCAGCGCATAATACTGCTGTACTTAGATAGAAATAGGTGTGGCGTTGGTACTTCTGAAGTCGAACCACAAAGGATTTTACTATCTTAAAAACACAAACATGTCCCTTTGTGATAGACGGTGACGGTCAAAATAAGTCGTCGCTGACGATAGTTAGCGATGGTTGCTGACAATAGGCAGCAACGATCTTTCGACATGAACTGTCTCTTGTGTCTCCGCTCGCGGATTTTAGTTTAGGGATTTAGATAAATCTCTCGCGGAACCCTTGACTTTTTAAGTCAACACATAACCTCCGTAATTCGATGTCAAATTCCTACTTTACTTATATATGTCGAAAAGGTCAATAGTAGGGTGGTATACAGATGGTGTTGTGCGATCCGGCGACACTCCCTTCTCTGCGAGCCGCCGTACGAACAACAATGCTAGGAACTGTCTTCCGCCTTGTTGCTATATTTCTGTTTAAGTGCCTAATTTCAATTGTACCATGTGAATATTTAATCGGTTAGGTGATTTTCGTTTGTTACTTAATTGCCCGTATATCCACATTTCGCCCAAACATAATGACTGACGATGAATATCTTCATCGTTCATTCTGAACGGCATGCTGTCCCGACTTATATGATAGTTCGTTACAGCTGTTTGCTACTCCTTTTATTATTAAAAGCATCGGCGTTGGAGTAGTTTCATTTCCACTTACGTCACACCACTTAGAATTCTAATTCTCTCCTCAGAAATTCTCTCAAATATTTTATTCTTAACGTACACCGCTTCATGGAACTGCACTCTAATGTTTAAAATAAGACTTTTCATAACGGATCTTAAATTCCAGAATTCATAATACCGGTCGCCATACCGGTCTGACACGCAGTGGGTCCCAGGTTCGATCCCCGGCCAGACAGAAATCTGAATGATGAGTTTGGATTTCTATTCTGGGTCTGGGTGTTTGTGTATTCGTCTTTGTGTGTCCATAGCAACCACGACACAGGAGAAAATCCTAGTGTGGAGCTATGAGTGTAGAAAGCGTTTAAGCGCTTGTCTCGTTTAGGCCTGGATATCGGAACATGACCTCTACTGAGAAGATTCGGAAAAAACAAGCAGATTTGTCTCTTTTCTTTGTATGTTTTAGTATTTTTTCCTTTCTTATTTTATACCATCTTTTTTACAACATGTAGAAAAGCTACCTACAGTTTCTTGCCTTACATTTTATTATGTTATACGAGCATATTCCCACGGCTCTGCCCGCTTCAGACACATTTATCACGGTATGTATTAATCCCCTTAACCCTATGTATTAATCCATGCCGTAAACTGTGTGCCAAATTTTAACAAAATTCGACCAGTAAATTTCACGTGAAAAAGTAAAAAACACGCTTACATCCTCACAACGTTTAACCTTTATAATTTTAGTAAGTTGACTTCCTTCTGATAATCACACTAGTTTCCTATAAATAACTTGTGAAAGTGTCTGGATATTGTTATGGAACAGTACAAACTAAAATGATCTTTAATAAAAACACTATAGACACTACAAAAAAAAAGTAAAAAAAATAATAATTTAAATATATGTTGGATTCTTACATACACAGTACATACATACGTACATACATACATAGTCCCGAAGTCGGCGTCAAAATATTTTGTTAGATTACAACGACGAACCTATATCCTACAAGGACATGAGCGCCGACTTCAGAACTATGTACCTACTATGTACTAAAGAGTTTGTTTCATTGAATGGGCTAATCTCAAGAACTATTGGTTCCAATTGAAAAATTATTTTTGTGTTGAATACTCCATTTGATGAAAAACGCTATAGGCTATATAACATCATGCTATGATCGTTTTCTTTTTTATTGTATAATAGCGGGTGAAACCGTGGGGCACAGCTCGTTATGTGTCATACGTCACAATCCGTGAAGCCGCTTGGGCTGTAGCGCGTGTCAAAGAAATGGATATACATACGTACTAACATACATACATACTAACATACATACATACGTTCGAAAAACATCAACTCCTTGTGACGCAGTCGGGTAAAAAAGGCCGTGCGCAGCAGTGAGACAGTAAAGTAATTACCATTGCTGATAATGCATTTAAGCATAACATATTGTACTCATACGCTCATAATTATGTACCTTGTAATAAACCTTAACCTTGATACTAACCACAAATTTATTCATGAATTATTCTAGTGCACGCTTTAATGATACCACTTCTAACTACAACAACGCAATTTTCAATTTGCCATGTTATGGGCCTATTATAGATCATTATCTTGCTACATTGCTAAATATAATTTCCTTCATTTTCCATTTATGAAACTTTAAATCAGACCTATCAAAACTGTGAATAAGTAATAATATAATAATTTAACAAAAATACAGCCGACTTCTGTGTCACAAGTAACATAATACTAAACTTTAGTTATTTACGCTCTGCGATAGCTTGTAGCTTTTATATATATCTATCGCTGCTTTGATTTGAATAACACAGCACAAAAACGCTTATTTTACAAGAGGTAAAAATTAATGAATACCTTTTTACCCAACTACGTCGGAAGGAGGTCATTTTGAGCATATGTATGTTTGTTTGTATGTATATCGACCCGCGTGATGGGGTGATCACCATACCGGTCTGTCACGCAGCGGGTTCCGGGTTCGATCCCCGGCCAGACAGTTATCTGAATGATGAGTTTAGATTCTGTTCTGGGTCTGTGTATTCGTATTTGTGCGACCATGACACCCACGACACAGGAGAAAATCTTAGTGTGGAGCTGAGTGTAAAAAGTTTTTAAGGATAAAACTGTACTGTAAAATTGATGAATTTTAAATTGCGCGGTTATTCATGGGAAGCAGCGTCGACATCACTGCATGACGATGATGATTATTATACGGTGCAATTGTTTAGAATGATAAACTATTTTGTTAAAAATTTTAAAGATGGTAGAACTCCCTGTGGTTCGACACCGGAAGCACCACTGCCTCGCCTTATAACAGCAGTTTTATGCGCTGTGTTCTGGTCTGAAGGGTGTGGTAAAGAAGTCGTACTTTTCTGAGGCATTTCAACTTAGTCACCGGCGGTAGCAATGCATCTGTGACTAACCTCAAGTAAGACTGATCTTACTTGGGGTTGATTACAGATGTCCATCGGTGACAGTGCCCACTTACCGTCAGGTGAACTGCATGCTTGTTTGCTACTTCCATGTTAAAAAAAAGTTTGTCAGCTCCAACGCGCGACTGGAGTTTACTGCTTAAGTAAAATTGTCTAAACAGGCGCAATAAAATTGAATTTAAATTAGTTTTAATTGTTGTAAACAGCACCATCTATGCGACGGATGAAAAAACTTGAAGTAAGTTTCAATTGTTGTAAACAGCGCCAACTATGCCACGGATGAGAAAACTTGTAGTAATATTCCATCTATGCGACGGATGAAAAAGGGAAAGATGTTCACAATAGGTTGCGCACCAAAAACGTAACGAGGTCATACGATTTTACTCCTCATATTTATCTCATACCGAGCGCCTTATATGAAAATTGATTCTTAAGGAGTAAACCTAAAAAAAAATATATAATGAAATTACTTTCACGTCGCTCGATGCCGCGATCTTTATTTATACATCCTTTTACATCACAATAGATATTAAATTAAATTGTTTAAAGCAATTATCGGTCATTGATTCGCCATAGACAATAACGCCATAGACGCATAATGCACACATTCGCGTTCCTTCACGATGTCATTGTTTTAAAATATTATAGGACTTGTAATTGATTGTCCTTTGAAGAGAATATTAAAAGGCACTGACTGCTTATTTGAATATATGTACGTATATATACGTTTATAGTGTATGTATATATAAACAAACATATGGATTAACACGTAACACATAGTGAAAGAATTATAGCAAGACATTACGTTGTAGAAACATACTCGTATACTAAATACTTGTAAACTCTGACATTCCTTGTTTCAAGGGTTCCGTAATCACATAAGCGACTAAGAAACAAGTATATACATCTAGAAAATAAATTTGAACCCCTCCCCCATCATATACCGGTAAGATGTCCACTATGTCATGCTGGTGTACAATATGTAGGTATTCATTTACTCAAGTAAGGCATAGGTCTTACTGTCTCCTGCATTTAAAGAAGTAATAAGAGATAGTCTTTACGACATAGTTTAATAAAAACATAGCAACGCTAAACTATTTCTAAAAACGAGATAAATATAACTGCGTCACCTCCGCATCTTAAATTTAACTGTTAAATATAAAAAAATAGATCTCTAATCTGACAGTAACGAATGGATCCGGGTAAAGCCTATCACACCCACGCAACTGTACTGGAGACTGTTATCACACTTAATTCTGGTTTACGCAATATTTTTATCTTTCAGGATAATGTACAAAAACAAATCAATCACACCTACCTATTTCCATTACACTCTTATCGTTTGTAGCTCTCTGCAAGGGCAACGCCCGTTGGAACTTAAAATATCCTAAAGCTTTTAAGAGTTGTACATTAAAAAGGTATGGCTGCAAGCCTGCACCTGCACCAATGCACTGCCTAATAACTTTTTTATAGTATGGAAATAGCAAACGAACATGCAGCCCACCTGATGGTAAGTTGCTACTGCCGCCCATAGACAACCCTAGGTAAGTATCATTCAAAGTCTCACCTAAGGTTAGCCACAGATGCCTTGCTACGCCTGAAGACTTAGATGGCATACCTCGGAAAGTATGTCTCCCTTACCAAACCCTTCAGACCAAAACATAGCAGCGCATAACACTGCTCTTATTAAGCAGAAATAGGTCGAACCACAAAGAGTTTTACCACCTTCAGAACTTAAAGTATAAGCAATTGTCGTGGTTCGACTCAGATATATCACAGTCACACTTATTTCTGCCTATTAACAGAATTATGAAGCGCTGCTGTATTCTGCTTTGAAGAGTAAGGGAGACATACTTATCTGAGAACTTACTAACGCATCTGTAGCCAACCGTATTGGGGGTTAGGTATAGATATCCACAGGTGGCATTGGCCACTTACTATTAAATGAACTACTTGCTCATTAGCTATATCAATAAACAATTTAAAAGATATAGACTTTCAGTTGCATATTAAAATTGTTTCTTGATAATTGGGGAGTCCTTGCACATATTCACAAACGGCTTATGTCCAAAAAATTCAGGTCGACATGAGGCCCAAATACAGTGGAAAAGAAAAAGGTACAGACAAACACAAGTGATTCTTTCTTTCTATTTGACGCTAATTTATTGGCTGGATAAAAGAGCTGGATAGTTAATGAAATAAAGGGAGTGTGAAGTTAATTTTGTTTTATAGACATTTCTTCATTTAACTACGCTATTCAGATAAATGCCGGCAGTAGATCTGCAGTCGAATTAAAAAGGATGACCAGCTTTTAACTATTACTAAATGTTCATTGTACAATCATTTATAATTATTCTATACTACTTCCCAGAACTATTTATCAGCTACCAGTAACCTGAAGATTTTGATCTAAAACATGTTTTTAATCAATGCATTCAACACCTTCTTCCACATGTGTAACCTTTAACTATGCGTGTTTTCTATTCTAAAGATTATTTATCAGTGGTTTGTAGATAGTGTATTACATTTGTATGATATAAGGCTTTTGTTTTCACCAACGCTTCTCTAGGAAAACAGATAAATATAAAAATATAAAAGACATTTATAATAATAATGAGAAATTAAATTTTCCGACTTATTCAAAATTAACTAAGTCAAAAATTCCTTTTTATTCTTTACCCGGCAAGCGGAAGGTAATGCCAAGCGTATGTATTTCTCAGACGCGAACTCATAAAAAGCCTTAAAATAAATAAAATAATTTTAAAACAAAAAATACGATTGCTATCTAAACTCAAATGAAAAAGACAAGTAATAATATAATGAAATATATATATATATATATATTACTGTGCTACAGACAGTGCTACTGTGCTATTACGGTGCTACAGATGAAGTCAAAAAATAATTACTGAAAAAACGCGTGCAGCTGCTTTATTTAATATTTATTTAATTTCTATTTTAATATATTTCATTGTTATAGAAATTGATTTCCCCTTTTCAGTTTATTATTTTTAGCAGTCACTAGTTTTTTTTTAACATTTTTTCTATAAGTTGACGACCCGCGTTGCGGAGCGGTCACAACACCGTTCTGACACGCAGTGGGTTCCGGGTTCGATCCCCGGCCAGACAGACATCTGAATGAGGAGTTTAGATTTCTGTTCTGGGTGTTTGTGCATTCGTCTTTGTCTGTCCATGGCACCCACGACACTACGACGGGCTTTGAGTGTAGAAAGTGTTTTTTATAAGTAAACGTTTACGCTAACGCTTTTTATTATGCGTATACGTATTGAATAACATTCACTTCAATTCACTTAAGAAAGCTTTTATCAGTATACGTTCTTATAAACAATATATTGTATTGCTTATAAGAACGTATACTTATAAGAAAATATGTTAAACATATATATATGACAGCAAACTTTCCTACCGTAGAGATTGTTTGACAGATTAGTAAAACGGCAACTATATTATCTAGAAGGAAAATTATTTAATAGGGATCTTCCGGGAAGGATATTTCAGGAAATAACGTCAAAATAATGTCACTAGGGATTCCACTTAGAAGGACACGTAAGTAGCTTCCTCATATTATCTATTTTCTCCGACAAATTCACATTTGCCGAAACACTTGGGATTTTCAAAGTTTTGTTCTTGCATTAGTTACCATTATAATTATAATTACCATTATAATGTTCATCCATCTGCATTATCAGTGTCCGACCGAAGGTCGAATATTGGCCGAAGACGAACGTTCAGCTATGGCCACAACCTTCGGCCGAAGGCGAAGCCGAAGGTTGGCTTCGAAATTGACTAAAACTTAATTTTTTAACGTTTTTTTTATTCGTTTTTTTTGATAAGGTCTATGTTAATTGAATATATATAACTTCTATAGCTGATTAACAGTTAATTGCTACTTTACTAAAACGATAACAGTTTTCGAACGAAGAATGTAAATTTTAAACGCAATAGGCGATTCAAGCCCATAATGGGGTTTTCATTCACCCTTGCGCTTCACCATCTCTATCGCAGTATCATTTATTCGTTATGGTTTGTTGAATTTAAGCACTTGCTAGACTCTTCGGATTCGGCTAAAAGTTCGGCCCATTTTGGCCGAAGCCGAAGTTTTTGGCCGATGGTGACCGAAGCCAAAGCCGAAGCTTCGGTCGGACACTAGCATTTTTGTCTTATTAAACTGAAATTAGACCTCCCTTGATGGAAGTTGTTAACAATGATCAAATAGGCATTAAGTGTTGGTGACTGGATTTTTGTTCCTTAATCGCCTTCTATGATATCCACGGGAGTGGTGCTATTCAAGAACAAAACACCACACAATATTATCAACGTGTAAGATTTTAATTATGTATGTGTAGGTATTTGTTACTCTTTCACGCAAAATCTACTTATATGACAAGGATAAAATTCGCACTCTTTCACGCAAAATGTACTTATATGATAAGGATAAAATAGTTTATTGCGTGGATTAACACATAGAACACATTTTACTATGGTACATGACCTGAGTGAACGGAACCGCGGAAAAACTTATAAATATAAAAACTTATAAATATAAAAACTTATAAATATACTATCCATCTGTTGGTTAGTGGTCACTGATGCCCATGGACACCTGTAAGCATCAATCAGGATTTTACTACGTAAAATAAGCCACAAACCGTTGTTAACCCCGGAGGACTAAGGCTAAAAGTCTCGGTAAGAGTTTTGCGCAATACAACAACTAAATTACTCTCAAACTAAAACTCAGGAGCGTTTTTACAGCTCTATCATAAGACTGAAATTAGATTTAAGCGCAGTTGAACCAGAGACGGTTCTAAAGAGAGACTTCCAAAATCAAATCTATGTAATCAAACGCAGTAAGTAACCGTGTCGTACGTTTTTTAGAGTATTGTTTATATTATAATGCAGATATTTAACTGTATGTTTCAATGCGATACGTGCAGTGGAACGCGGGTGAGTCGTAAGAGTAAAAACGTGATTTTCCTATATAAAATATATGGACCTAGCAATCAGAAATCGCCAATACTGTTACAAACCAGTCCTATGACTTGACCTACATAGAAATACTCTCACCCACATACGAAAGAAAAATAAACAAGGCCGCCGAGGACGAAGCGAACGGCTACTTAGAACCCTCCATTCGCTTAAGGACAAAACAATAGTTAAGTATATTTTATGATTTCCTCGCTACCCTACGAAGTGCATTTTTAGGTAACGTCGCGCCCTCGCACAAGATTCAAGAATCGTGTCGGAAGGCTTATCTGCACATTTTGAACGTGTGTAGAGTTTTAAATGTAAGAAAATCATGCGATTGCTCTAGTAGCTTCTCTGCGATTTTGCGACTTTTACTCGTCTGAAACAGTAAAGAGTTGTTTTCGAGTGTAAGTATTTCTTCACATTATTTCTTTCACAGTGTAATGATTTTTAACATTTGATTTTTTTACTAACGTGAGCGGAAACGAATACAATATAATCTAAAAATATCAAAATGGCGTCTTTAATTTCCTTTTTTCATCGAGGCATATGCACTTATGCAATTATCATCTGTTCCATTGATACACTTCGCGTATGTGACAAACAAAAATCTACCTGTAAAGCAGATAAACCTTGTAATATTTGGACTTGTTCGCAAAAAACCTAACAATGTAAAAGTCGTAAAATCGCATTAAAACTGATTATTATGATCACGCCCTCAGCAAAGCGCACTTTACGTAGGATGTGGCGCTCGTGTTATACTCGAAATTGTGTTTCCGGAAACGCCTTTAAACATTTTAAGGAGGAGAATCAAAATTCTGATTTTATCTGCCGTTACGTGTTAATCGATCAAATCTTAATCCAAACGACGCAGACCTTTTACCAACAAATTAACATTAAATGATATAACACAGCATGTCATTTACATAAAATGCCATTTATTATCTAGTCGAGTTCCTAAATACACTGAAGCCTCCCGGTCTCTTAACTCACATATTAAAATTGAAACTCGGCGCGCCAATTATATTGCTGCGATCTCTAGAATAGAATCGAAATATAAATCTACCAAAATTATGCTATCGCATTCGAATCGAGGCAACTATACTGACAGATTGTTCCCGAGGAGAGTCTGTTTTTCCTAGGATGCCCCTAACACCAATTTATACATTACGCCTTCGAATTCAAGAGAGTGCAGTTTCATATCAAAGTCTGCTTCGCCATTACCATAAACAAAACTCAAGATCAAACTCTTAAGGTAGCGGGAGTAGACTGAAGAGAAAGAAAGCTGATTCTCCCACGATCGACGATGTTGCATGCTCTAGAGTAAGCGCACAGCAACCGAAGGAAACACAAAAAATATAGTTTACAAATAAATACTGCGGTAGGTGTAATATTTCGATGTAGTTAAAAAAATAATACCGTATTTTAAAAGATAATACCCCAATGTCACTTTCTCCAGAAAGGCCAAGCTTCGTTCGTGCTCATAAAATATAACAAAACTTTTTTTTTATCTTAATGTTTATTTAACCTTGAAATCCCTACACTATAATAAAAAAATGTTATCTATACTATAAATGTTTGGATTTATGTTTGGAGTTTTTATGTTTGGATGGATGAATGTTTGTTACTCGATCGCGCTAAAACTACTGAACGTATTTTGATGAAAGGCAATTTTGTAGCTTATACACCAAAATAACATATACATACGCTATAGAAATTCTAACTTTTACACATGGTTTTAACTGGGATATGACATAAGTTGTAGCGCGATATTGTAATTGATGACTATGACTGTTAATATAATTTTTTTATCATTTTTTAAATAGTTTTGTTACTAACTAACTAACAATTACTAACAGGAATTAGTAATTGTTTGATTCACTGCAAGTATTAATGAAAATGCTTCTTATTACCTGACTGCTTCAGAAGGAGGGTTATGTATTTCGAATGTATGTATGTAGATTTCTATGTTCTCTGTTACAGCCTAAACGGCTTTAATAATTTTGACGTATGAGGTATTGTTAAGTAGGTATTATAGCGCAAGTGCCATTGAGTACATTAAATAAAATAAAAAAGCAATATAGCAGATATTGGATTTTGGACCTGAGGTCTGAAAATAATGTTTACAACCAAACCCATCGAGGGGCGTATTAAAAGTAAAGGGCTTTAAATATCGATTTCATAAAATAAAATTTAAAGATTTCAGATGTTTACCTACTTATTAGGTGGAAATTTATTTATGTGAGGTCTAAAACCTTATGTATAGGATACACATTTTTTATTTATATTATTCTTCTATGTATATGAAAGCAAAAGGATGCACATTCACTCACTCGCCTATTGACTAAACTTCGCAGAGCCTAAACCTAAGTAGAAACATAAAATTTTGACAAGAGGCTCCTATTATGACGAAGGCTTCAGCTAAGAACGGAATTTCTGATTCTGATGGGTTAAATAGGGTTTGTATGTTTGTATGGAACTCCGTCAATTTTGATACTAGCTCAATGAAATTAAGTATTTCGCTTTGGGTTTATATATAATGAAACCTCATTATCACCGTTTTCGAAAAATTAACTCCTGAAAGGGTTAAATAGCAGCAATTTTTTAATTTTAAAATTGCTGTAAAAGTAACAAAAATATATTAAATAAAAGTTTAAAAAACTAAAAAAAAACGCTTATGTAACTAGCTGAACTAAAATTATCGAAAATAATTTTGTATAAGTTAAAAAAAATTGAGCGATAAGAAAAAACTATTTATCGTAATAAATCATGGGGTGTTTTTGAGATATTCTTCACTTTCACCTTCAGCACCCACGCTTTATTCCTTGTATTTAAATACAAGGAAAATGACGC
>MOOZ01001674.1:390403-404708 GCA_002930495.1 Cecropterus lyciades | reverse complement strand
TACAGATGTCCATGACACCATGAGAACCAATGTCAATAGTACAGTTAAAACCGAACATTGATCAGTAGGACTGAGTCATACCGATTACAGACTTACTATCTAAACAGATTCCAGATTTACGAAGCAATCTCCACAGGTTATTTATTGAGCACCGTACGCTCGAAATAGCGCTGTAGTGGACTTGTTAACTTGCAACGGGAAGTTGGGAATGGTTCGAAAAATCAGAAGTGCTTCGATTCGAACGTTTTGTAGGTTCGAAATTCGCATATATTTGATTCGATTTTACCCTAATTTTGTTACAGTGTAACAATTGTTTAAATGGCTTTGTTCGGATTTGAAGCTTTTCATTTTCATTACAACAATTCTGGTTTCAATGGATAAAAGGCAAAGATATTAATGCGAGCCGTTTCAAATTAGTTTTCGGAAACAATAATCCATTCGTGATCCCTATATGTGTCCACTTGGTATTCAGTAAGCTAAATATGTTTCAAATGGAATATTTAAAAAAGTTGCCAATTGCGAGTCGGGCTCGCAGGCGAAAGGTTATGTAGCATTATCATTAACTAACTCGGTTTTTGGAAATGTGCTATATTTCAAAAACTGTCAACCGAATCTTGTTCGAATCAATTTTCGTTGAAAGTTTTCCTTGACATCTACAACATATTTTTTATCCAGATTTTTCACTCTTTTAGTTTGAAAGTTAGAGAGGAGGGGGCACATTTTGCCGCTTTGGAAGGGCCTGTCTGTCAAACAATCGACTTTGAGTAAATTGGTTTTAGAAACCTCAATGTCATTTTTGAAGACCTTTTTATAGAAAAAAAAACATCTTACGTACAGATCACACGTGTCCGTAAGATGATTTTTTTAATATGTTAAGGGTACTCACGATATGTGGTTTTTAATTAAGGTTTTGAAGGTGGTAGAACTCGTTGTGGTTCGACTCCGGAAGCACCACCGCCACACCTATTTCTGCCTAATAATAGCAGTGTTATGCGCTGCTGTGTTCTGGTGTGAAGGGTGTGGTAAGGGAGATATAAGTATATTTCCGAGGTATTCCATCTTAGTCCTCAGGGGTAACAACGCATCTGTGACTAACCTTAGGTGAAACTTTGATCTTACCTAGGGTTAATTACAGATGTCCATGGGCGGCAGTAGCCACTTACCATCAGGTGGGCTGCATGCTCGTTTGCTACTTTCATACTATTAAAAAAAAAACACGCATACGTCCTCATTAACTTTCGCATTTTTATCAACCGACACCTGAATTGAATTTATTTGTACAGATGTCGGTGATACCACTACATTTTCTTCACCTACGAACCTATCATCACCTGCATCCTTTGATGTTTTTTACACACAAAAAATTTATACACCTATCTGATTTATAGTACTTACAATGAACGGTTTCTGATTTATGGATCTATTTTGCATTTCGCTCGTTATTTATAGCCGTAACGAACGCTCGGATTAGAGCTAAGTGCACTCGTGAACTTGCATCTGCTGGTTCGTCATTTATACTGTTATGTTTTTGAAAGTATAAATTGTCTGTGTTTTCATTGTAATGTTTGTATACTTTGTAGAACTCTTTGTTTTCAATCCAGTCGACCATGCCGACCTTTTTCTGCCCCATAACAGCTGTAATTATGTGTAAACAAACGTGTGAATGCCAGTTGACTTACACATGAGATGACGTGATGGTAATATGTAAGTCAGCTGGCCGAGGAATACTCATAGTTATCAGAACCATCTGAATCGTCAGGAGTAGCAACCTAGATCTGAGAGAGAGAGAGAGAGATCTAGAGATGTTTTTGATCACGTTATATCAAAAAACATCAAGTCTTTCATCACGCAAGTGATTTCACCTGTATGATCAATATGTAGTAGGTACGCCGTTTTACATCTCGTTGGTTAGAGATGTCCATGTAAGGCCGTGACCGCTCACCATCAAATGCATTACGTGTCTGTTTGCTTCTTAAAATTTATATCTAAAGTAAGAAGTGCAGTTTTACAGGTGGTAGAACCAGTGTGGTTCGATCGGGGAGGTACCACCCCCACACCTATTTTTAGCGTAAAGCAGTTCTTGCGTTTCGTTGGAAGGATGTGGCTGCCGGCTCACTTATGTATGAGGCGACCATCTTAGTCTTTGGGAGTGCTCATCTTACTTCCTTCCTTACACATCTGTGATCGACTTCAGAACCCCAAATCTATATAAAGTTGCTTACAGATGTCCGAGGGCGGAAGTAACCGATTACCATCAGGTGGACTCAAGCAGTCCACCAATGTATTAAATAACAAGCAGTCGTTTGTTATTTAATACTTAAAAGTTTGTTATTTAATATTTAAACAAAATATAGAAACTTTACTGTTCTTCAATCAAAGAAGATATGAATACTTCAGAAACGAAACTGAATATTTAGATAATTCGTAGTTTCAACAAAAACAGCAACAAAAACTCCCATATTGCGATAGAGACCAAAGTAAAATTTCGGAGAATTGAGGTAAAGACTTACTTGAATATCTGCTTGGTTCTCACTATAAAGTTTAAAGAAACAAAAAGTAGGTACCTACTGCATACGATCACGATAACAAAGTGCGAAACGATGAACAAATCAGCGCCGATACAAAGATTTATCCGCGCAAAAACCCACACAACATAAATCAGCCATCGCGTAGATCGGGTATCAAGTATCACATGCCGGAAAGTTACTCTTTACGAGTAGGTTATAACGTGTAACGTAAGGTCTTAAATCTCGCCAAAGTTCAAAAGGCCGGTCAAATAAAGAATTATTTTGCTGATATCTTACAAAATGCTTTTACGCATAAAAACGCTTTCATAATACTACTTTCTACACTCGTGCCCCACACTTTCTCCTGTGTCGTGGACCATAGACACACAAAGACCAGACTAAGAACAGAAATCTAAATTTATAGTTCTGATATCTGCTTACCGGGTAACAAACCGCGTACCCACAAAAAAAATCAAAGGTAGATGATATATTTTATTGTATTATATAAGCATATTGGTTGTATAATAAAATTAAAGATCTTATACATGCATAATGTTGTTAACGATGTTCAAAATTAACCAATATCGAGTTCTCAGGATTTGAATGGATGCATGCAAGTGGCTTGTATTGTACCTATTCGTGCTTTGGAGACTGAAGGGGAGTTGGAGATTTAAAAAATGTTATGTTTTTTGATGTGAAACATCTATAGGCACAGGTAAACCCGATTGTTCGCAGTGCGATCGTCACACCGTATTAATTATAACGCCATCTATTATAAATTTTCGGAACTATTAAGTATCGATCAAAACTAAGCAAGCTGCGGTGTTAGTTCGACTCAGTGCGGGGTACTATACGTAGATGGCGTTATTTTCATTATTCTATATATTTAGTTCCTGTCGCAACCTTGTCTTTTATTCATATTACTTGTACGAACACAATGTTTCACATCTGTCAAGCGTCCCGTGCCGCCTATTTTTTTGTACTATAAATTATATAGGTCATGTTAACTTTTTTAAACGTGGGTGAAGCCCTAATATCTAATAAATTAATAAATGTAAAATATCAGACCCGGTCATTTGGCTCTATACCCTTAGTACGAATTAGTCTTATGTCCTCATGTCAACAATCATTGTTTATGTTTTTTTCTATACTTTGCAATTTAAGCGTTACCGTTTTTGTTATCGATTTTGGCCACACCTTGCAATATACTTTGAAACGAAAATATAAATAATGATTGTTTTAAGGCAGGGGTCGGTAACCGGCGGCTCGCGAGCCACGTGCGGCTTTTTGGATGTGAAATGCGGCTGCGGCTCTTAAGTTCCTATAATATAATAATACACTATAAAATAACACAGTAAAATAGAGTTGGAATGAATAATAAAGTTAACATGAATAACCTACTTGTAGGCGGCAAGTAAAAAAATGTGACTCTTTGAAAACTTTGAAATTTTGTAAATTGTTATTTTTGACTCTTCTAACTCAAAAGGTTGCCGACCCCTTTTTTAAGGGAACATAATAAACTCGTACTAAGAGCACAGTTTCATTGAGTGCTTCAACAATACGCTCACAAGACTTAACGAGAGTGAAGATCCTGATTAACAATATCTAGGTAAATGAGTCATGTTCCATGAAACGTTTCATTGAGCAGATTGGAGGAGCAATAACCATTACAGATATCAAATACCTTATCTTGTATGGAATTGCAATAAATTTCATTGATATTTGCAACTGCAAGAGGTAGGTATTCGTTATCTTTATAAAGTAAGTATTTATGGGTTATTATAATGGCTTTTTTTGGTCCTTTCGACCAAAATTCTCATGTTTCCGATCGCCCACACAAACGATTCCCTTGAACCCTTCCAACAGCCGAAAAATACATAAATCTGTCAGCAGAAAGATTAATGGAACCAAATGGAGGATTTTAGAAAACTTTATACGTTTAACTATGTAAAGAAAAAAATAAAAAAAACGACAAGTTTTATACTCGCTTTTTATATTTAGTAAATAAAGGATTTTTATTTCTGGCCAATAGGGTCATTTAATGATGTTGTAGGTGTCCATTAAGAGAGAACATTTTATCCCCAAGGGTTAAAAAGAGATTCAATGTTAGAGTCACTTGGACACATGCGTAAAGTAACCGCGCGGTTTACTATGGAAAGATTTATCCATCCTGATATTAAATTTTAAATACAATATATATTTCGTGAAATAAATGTCGATAAATATTTCTCTTTCTCCTTTCGAATTTCTCCCCTGTGTAAAAATGGACTTGTGCTTCCCAGATTTTAGTAGATTACCTACTTATTCTTAACGTTTTTGTCTGATAAAAAGGTCTTGAGCTAATCGCACAAAAAGTTTTCACATTTTTATCTGGTCACTTAAAGGTCCTTACTCACTGTCGTTCATTGTCAGCAAAATAAGCAAACACACTAAAAACTTAGTTGTCTTCCCAGTATTATCACTGCTGAACAAGCACCTATTTCCAATATTCAGTATGCCCGAGTATGCTTCATGTTACACCATGCTGCTACGCTGCCGCTAACTACGTTGCCAAAAGCGAAATAAAGTAATTATTGTCAACCTGAACATTTTTTTTCAAACCGCCACTAAAACTTCAAATGTTATGGACGAAAAAAGAATAATACATCTAACAGGAGCCTTCTCACTTTTTTCAAAATTTTGGAGTCTATTTACTCCAAACCTTCGTCCGTAGTTTAGAGTGAGATAAAACTGAACATCTGTAATCAACCCGATATAAGGTTAGAGTCATATTTGAGGTCAACCACAAATACATTGCTATTACAGAGAACTAAGTTGGAACGCCTCAAATAAGTAGGTTTCCCTTACCACACCTTTCAAATGGTGCTTAACCCTGTTTTTAGTAGACGAAAATAGGTTTGGCGGTCGAACCACAAAAGTTCTAGCATCTTCTTATTTTATAAAATTTGACCCAAACCATCTAGATTATTATTTAAATATGTACCTAACTAGGCATCGAATCCGATCATGTGATTAACTGACTTGGTAACAACAAAATTATCCATAGTTGATTTTTTTTTTATATAATACTCTATCGAATATATTTTATTGTAATTCTCAATGAATAAAGTATTGGAAAAGATAGCGCCAATGTGGATACACCTAAAGCATTTGATTGTTACCCTTATAAACCCGAAGTATACTACAAAACAGGAGAACACAGATTAAGAAAATAATATGTAAATGTACTAACATCTGCTTCGTTTTAAGTAGATTTAGTGTTGCTCAACCAGTAAAATTTATAGCTTACGAGAGTGTTAACGAAATCATATATTTCGCCGTTTTTCCACGTGAAATTCTTTAGACAAACCCTGTATTTTATGGAGTTCGTTACAGATTATGAATGTTTACTCTACATGACATTTTTTGCGTAAATATTCTTGTAAAGGTTAGATACACGTTTGGTACACGTACTTTTCGTTAAAATGATAAAGTGTCAAAAAGAGGTGATTTGTATCCTTCAAATAAGCGTACGAGTTTAGGAAATGGTAGTCAAACTGAATATATAACATAAAATCTTATTTATGAAGGAAAGTATAGCTACATACATATGGCAGATTATAACATCACGTTTTGCTAGTAAAAGAAAGGTGAACACAAAAATAACGCATTAAGCACGTAAAGGCGTGCAACAATATTCATAAAAAGCTGACTAACCACAGTATTATGAAACGATAACTTGGAACTCTTTGTAGGTTGTTTTTCATTCCATCTATAAAAGATATGTTCTGATTTATTATAGCAGAGGCTAAACCACAAAAGTTAGCAACATGAAATTTGGAATCTAAGTTTTTATAAGCTAGACACCCCTAAGGAAGATTTTTTTTGATATTTAAAAATTGTGTTTATAGCTTTATAAAAATTCGTATTCCTAAGCTTTCCAAATAAAAATAATTAAATCTATACTTCACCGATTTTTCATAATCAGTTCGTAAGGTAGTTAAAATTTTGTTTGTAATGATCGTTAATTTTAAAGAATGTTCTATAAAAATTAGTATTAGACATTTTGGCTAAAATTAATTAAGTAGCAGCTCTTAAGTTACGGTGGAAGAGTGTGGTTGTCGACTCACTTTCATATGAGCCGACCATCCTGAAGAGTAGTAATCCATTTGTGATTGACTTCAAATAAAACCCCTTATCTATTTAAATCATGGGCGACAGTGATTACTTATCATGCATTCTACTTGAACCTTTTAAAAGCCACTCCCTAATGGTAGGACATGAAAAGGCAGCTAATACAAACTTTATGCAGTTGGGAATGATGTCAGTGGACCAGGGTGACTTTGTATGAAAATTCACTCAATAAATGTCTAATCCTCCCATAGTGTTAACATAATCTGTTAAAATATCACTTTAACTTTAATTTTCAAATGAGCCATCCATCAGCCTTCTGAGATCCAGTGCAGGTCATGGACCTAATGGGTTATTGCCAATAGTCACCGCGCCTGGCAAGCGTGTTGGTGATCGTTGTTGTTATGTTGAAATTATAAAAGTTTGTTATCATAAAATTATGTGTAAATAACAAACTAGATCTCTATATCTGTTACCAAAAGGCTAACTTGGCTTACATTCGAAAAGTTTCGAAACTTTACAAACGATTGCCAAAATGAAGATGTTTTTGTTTTCAGATTCGGGTTAAATCAACTGGATCATGTTGTTTTTTGTATTTTATTTTGACATTATTTTGCTTACAATAGGCGCCACCCCAACCGGATCCACGCCTTCTGAATCCAACGGTTTCCCGTGACCTGTTCTCCTTTTGCCTAAACGTGGTCGCCACTCGAGGACCTTTCTTACCTATCGGTTATCGATCCTCTTACTCATCGGATATCGGTCTTATGTTGTATGGCGCTATATCATAATCACATCAATTTCTGCGTTTTCATAACAATAAATATTCCCATCAAACTCAAAATTATTTGAAGCATTGCATAAAAATTCATACCGATGCGCGATTGATTCCACTGAAACCGGTTGTCAATAAAGCCATACGCATAAGTATTGATTTTGCGGACATTTATGATAAATAAATTCAAGAAATAACAGAATTCACAATGTGACCTTTCAAGTTTGGTAAAATTTACGACAATATTACATTCGTAAGTAGTATTTAAAATAACATTAACAAGAAAAGTAATCACAATTTTAAGCGAGCTTCATGACTTTATCGGCGATTGTTATTGTAAGTATAAATAAATATTAACTTTCATAAATTGCGTATTATTACACAGATTATTAGCGAATAATGGAACTCGAGTCATGTTTTTAAATAACAGCCGACGAAGCAAATTTGCTTATATTGTCTTTAAGCAAACATCCTGGAATGATAAAAATAGAACACATTACTTTGATGATCTGTGGGGCGGAGCGGTTACCACACCGGTTGGACACATATTGGGTTCCGGATTTGATTCCCGGTCAGACAGACAAATAATTGATGAATATCTGTTCTGGGTCAGTGTTATTGTATTCATCTTTGTGTGTCCATGGCACCCAGGACACAGAAGAAAATCCTTGTGTAGGGCTATGAGTGCAAAAAATATTATATCAAACTTCCTGTGTTGAAAATAGATTATAGCAATAGTCTCAATAGCGACGTTAAGCGCTGCAGTCTTCTAGGGTACAGAGTGAGGGATGATAAAGGAGTCAAGTTTGTCCAAGGCGTTCCACTTCTCTTCTTCACACACGTTTCACTCTTAATTACTTCTCAGGGCCAGCATTGCAACTGTGGTCAACCTTAGACAGTATAGTAGTATTCACCAGGTGGTTGAACCAGTGTAATTCGATTGAGGGTAACTCCGCCACATCTATTTCTAGCGTAAAGCAGTTCTAGCGTTTCTGTGGAAGGGTGTGGTAGCCGGCTTACTTATATATGTGGCGACCATCTTAGTCATCAGGACTAGCAACGCATCTGTGATCGACTTCTGATAGAATCTCTGTCCTATATGAAGTTGCTTACAGATGGCCATGGACGGCAGTACCCTCTTGCCATCAGATCGCTCGTTTGCTACTTCAATTTGATAAAAAAGTATAACATTAAACCTTATGTAGGTTTGATTACAGATATCCGTGGGTGGTACTTACCATCAGATAGATTGCATGTTCTTTATAAAAAAGTCAGTTATGAGCTATTATTGCACGCTATCGGATCCTACTTAGTTTTTAAATATGCTTTATTTTCTCACGTATCTTACCAGTGTCTACAACAAAACTGAACTCTTTGTACTAACTCTTAAACTAAGCCTTAGCGCTACGAATATAAACCCTTACATCTATTCCTAAAAGCACTCAGCCCGTAACACGCCTACACTATGTATCTTACACTTGAACAAAAATATCTACTGCGTTTAGCCAACTGCGCCAGGAAGGGGATACTTTTTCTAGAGAATATTTGCCTGTAATATATCATACATACGTGTGTAAGTATATAAGTCTTTATGTCGATTTCTTTGTGAATGCTATACAGCCCAACGTGCGTGCCATTGGATTCGCAACAATTGGGGGAAATTACAATTGCAGAAAAGAATATTAAAACTTTGTTTGTCACGGCATGCAGAAAATATATGCGATTACGAATTTAAGGCATCCACTGGTAAGGGTTTTCATTTGGAGAGGACTTTACCAGTCAAGATACGCTTTAAATTTGATGACAAAAAAAGGTTTTCCGATTAAGAGGAAGGTGTCCTTTACATTTGAAAGATTGGTCTTACTATTTCTTAAACAAACTGGATGGATTTAAATACTTACATTCATATTTGGGGATGAGGGCTTCAAACGCTACCCCACCCTTCCCAGATCCGCCAATTACTACATCCATTAACCATTAACGAAAATTCCGTCCTTTCCTTCCAATGTTCTCGTCTGATTCAAGTAATAATAACACATTTATAAAATTGATAGAAGCCCTAGGACCCAATACATAGTTCAAGTTTCTTGATTATCCATTGTTTGAAATTACGTCCACCCCTCGTTAGGCTTTGAGTATAGTTATCGACATCCGTAGACGGAGTAAACAAATAAAGCCTTAAGCCAACATACTTGTTGTATTTAACAGCTCAATAGCCCAGAAAAGGTCGCTCCTAAGAGTATTACTAATTTCATTATAAGGCGCTTGTTCAAGTCAGTCACAAACATTAGCATGCCATTCCACTCCACATACTCCACCACTACCATACTACTCTAATACGTTTTAATAGTAGAAGTTAGTTTTTTTATATAATGCTAGCAATTTTCTGAGGCTCTGCCAGCTTGAGGCATGGCATTAAAAATTATCCTATGTGTTAATCCAGGCTATAAACTATCTGTGTGCCAAAAAATTACTAAGATGGAAATACTCAACGCGCATGCAGTCAACCTGATGCTAAGTAGGCACTGCAGTTCATGGACTTCTGTAATCAATTGGAGTCTAAACTAAGGTTAGCCACAAATACGTTGCCACCCGTAACGGCTGAGTTCGGATGCATCGGATAAGTATGTTGGATGATATATCGCATATCCGACATATCTCATTCAGACGCGAACACAACATCGCTTAGCCTTTAGTTATGAGACAGAAATAAATATGGCTGTGGTACCTCCTAAGACGAACCACAATGAGTTGTACCACCTTCAAATATATGGATTAATTGCGAACTTGTTGTGGATGTTTTAAATCTCCAATAAATAAGGCCCCAAAAAGGTTTAACACGTGATATCAGGTTTTGTTTATTGACAATAATAACTGAAATTGTTTAATGTGTCCTTTGAACCCCATGATTTTTCCACTAACGATCACCCATACAAATCCCAGTCGTGTTTGTCGTTGTCTATACTTTTTATATAAGTTCAGTCTACACAAACTCGTGACTACGGCTCTCACTTAGTTCCATTTCAAATCACCTTCAAAATAAGTTGTATCACACACGTAACTTCTAAACATCAAAAATTCCGAGATCCGAACCCTAATCCTCAGCGAACCAATTTACTATCATTATTTACACCTTGTGCATAACACTCAAAGCTACAATTACTAAAACCTAAGAGTCTATTTCCGAACTTCGTCGACGTTACCAACTAATTAAAGTTGTTGAGTGAACTAAATTAGTTCATGTTTAAAACTAGGGCGCTACATGGCAGTCGATAACTTGATAGCCACGTCCACTCATGTGTAGGCTTCATGAAGTTCCAAGTACAATTTCCGTACCATTGTAAGTACTTACTGTTCGGTAGTTGCATGTTTGAAAATAGTAGCTTGCGAGTCTATTATAAAACGTTGATAGCCGACTTATATCGGATCCGAAACAGGTAATTTCTATGATATTTAGATATAAACAATAATATGGCGAAAACGAACACCAAGTTTTAGGTGTGACCACAATCCATGCAATTGGTTTGAATTCTTAATATATATATAAATAACGTGTCATGTTGTTTGTCCGCGATAGACTCCTAAAGTACTAAACCGATTTAAATGAAATTTGCATACCGTATGCAATTTGATCCAACTTGAAAGATAGGATAGCTCATATCTATACAAATTACGTGCCATGTTCTTTGTCCGCTATGGACAAATTGTACACCGTGTTCAGTTTGATGTAACTTCAAAAATAAGATGCTTATCTTAATCTTAATTTGACGACCCGCGTTGAGCGGTCACCATACCGATCTGACACGCAGTGGGTCCCGGGTTCGATCCCCGATGATCTGAATGCTGAGTTTAGATTTCTGTTCTGGGTCTGGGTGTTTGTGTATTCGTCTTTGTGTGTCCATGACACCCACGACACAGGAAAAAATCCTACTGTGGGGCTATGAGTGTAGAAAGCGTTTACGTTTAATTTATATAAATTACTTATCACGTTGTTTGTCTGCTATGACCTCTTAAACTACTGAACCAATTTCTATCAAATTTGCACACCGTGAGCAGTTTCATACAACTTTAAAGATAAGATAGCTAATAGTTTACATAAATTACCTACGTGTCACGTTTGTCCGCTAATCATGACCATGTCGTAATCTTTTGAGTAGTATTTCTGTTAGTTTTTTTTTAGAATTCCGTACCCGAAGGGTAAAAACGGGACCCTGTTACTAAGACACCGTTGTCCGTCTGTTCGTCTGTCCGTCTGTCTGTCTGTCACCGAACTATATCTCATGAACCGTGACAGGCAGACAGATGATATTTTACAGATGTTAAAAAATCATCTGTCTGTGTAAAAAAAAATGATGTGTTTCAGTTGCCGCTATAACAACGTATACTAAAAGGAGAATAAAATAAATGTTTAAGGGTGCTCCCATACAACAAACGTGATTTTTTGCATGACATTAATAACGGCAACTGGTAGACGCTTGAAGTGGGCACGGGTCTGCTAGTATCCTATAAAAATATAAATTTAAACCGCATACCGTGAGTTCCCGTTACATATTAAAATGTATCAATCTTTGATAATGTGACTATTATTCTAAAATCAGTTATATGACAATTTTAATAGTAATTGTTTAGTAATGAATTCTAACTGTGGTATTGAAATTTTAGTGTTTCAGCTGAATGTTGAATTTAATCGCTTTTGATATATATAATATAGCAGTGCCCCGTGGTTTCATCCGCGTTTAAAAATGTAACATAACTATAAATCCTTGTATCTTTTAATAGAGTAGTTGGATTATTTAAATATATTTCCCTTAAATAAAAAATTTTAAACATACGGACCGAAATTACAAAAATTGTTAAAAAAAATATTTATTTTCAGACCTCCATTTTTTTTAATATATTCAATATACTGATACCCTACTCTTTCATTTATATTTTATATGTATTAAGTATTGATTGATCCTTGAAATAATTAATAATCTGAAATCCAATTAAAAAAGAAAATAAACAATTATTTACTACTAGTTATTTATGTTTTTGAATGGTTCACAATCTGAGCGAATCATCCTATAAAATTAGGAAGTGTCAGGATAAATATCCCATTAGTGCGCAAAGCGAGTTATCTCCATCGATCTGGGCTTCCGCAAGATTGATGAGCTATCCGACGCGATCAGTGATATGTTGGATAAGTCTTATAATCAACAAAATTAGGACGTGGGTATTTCTGACATCTGTAAATACATTAATTCATTTTTTACTCCACACTTTCATCCTATTTCGCACGGCTTCTTATAGAAGCATTTTTTGTATTAGGTATAGAAGTGGCAAAGGAACATGCAGTCCACGTGATAGTAAATGGCAACAGCAGCCCAACCACTCATCCGTCATTCTTCTAAGATCTTCTGGTGAACATAGGCGTCCCGTAGTGGTGGTTTTTGTTAATAATCACCGCGCCTGACCTACGTTTGTGACCGCGGTGGTTGTTGATGTTACAATGGAAGACTCTGCTGCCCATCTATTGGATTTAACAAATTTGGAGTTGAAGTGGGGCTATCCAAGCCCAACACCACACTAAGCACAGCTACTTATAGATGTCCATAATCAACCCCAGATAGGATTAAAGTCAGTGCTTGCAGATGCACTGTTCTTACAGTAAATCCACTATATTTTCAATTTTTTACTGTATGCTGTATTGGTTCATTACAGTATACAGTAAAATGTTATTTAGAATTTGATCGAGGAATGATTTTCTTTTGGACGTCAAATTGCCCGAACACACTTAGGAAAGATGTCAAGTAGTCCTTTTCTTTTATAGTCGATCAAAATTTCGCTTCTATACCATTTACAATACTAATTCACTGTAATTTTGTACAAAATACAGTAGGTTTCAGTAGAAAATACTGTAATATAATAATCACGATCTGTGAGCACTGATTAGAGTAAGTACTTGAGATCGGCCGCCGACGCTATCCTATCTTTGAGGACTAAGTCGGAATGCCCCATATCCTACCACACTGTTCGAGCCACAACAAAACTGCATTTAACAAAGCTGTTATAAATCTATATATCTATACATATAAATAAAATTGAAGTGTCTGTTTGTAATATCAATATAACAGCTTTTCACCAAATTCATATGGATGTATATACGGTACTGATAACAAAACATAGATTACTAAAATTTTTGTTTGTCTGTCTGTCCGTCTGTCTGTCTGTTTATTCCGGGTAATCTCTGAAACGGCTGGACCGATTTTAACGGGACTTTCACTGTTGGATAGCTGATATCATAAGGCGTAACTTAGACTACTTCTATTTTCGAAATTAAAATTAAGATTCCGCACAAAAAATTAAAACCCCGCGCGCTCTACGCACACGCACCCACCGTCTGCCGCTAAAGTCAGTTGCTATCAGTCATCTCTAAAACAATGCTAAAATGTTAAAATTGTATAAGATCTAAAATTTCGGCTATGTGTAACTTTCGGCTAATACAATTTATAACCGCGGGGCTCAGCTAGTCTGAAATATGTGGCGTTGGTTGCTTCCTCCTTATACCCGAAATATTTTCGATATAAAAAGTTTATAATTATAACAGTAATTCAACGTAGATTTCTCTAGCTACGAGATTAGCCCATACCAACCCTTAAATAAAATGAACTGTTATTTTTTTATATTTCCGTCATGCTACTAAGCGCATAATATAGAAGATAACAATAACATTTTCTAAACTCATAAACCTATACCTACTAAAATTATTCGCGTCGTTGCTTTTATGTACGTATGTACAACCGTGTGGTCCCACAAGCATTTAGATTCATAACAAAAATCAAAATAACTTTCCAAATGACGACCCGCGTGGCAGAGAGGTCACCATACCGGTCTGACACGCAGTGGGTCCCGGGTTCGATCCCCGGCTAGA
>MOOZ01001674.1:306819-317419 GCA_002930495.1 Cecropterus lyciades | reverse complement strand
AATCGGTCCATACTCAGTACGTTGCAACAGGTGACCGCATAACAATTTGTATTTTCATATTGCTTTCCTATCAGGACGTAGTCTAGGCATGTGCCGGCCGACGTTCAAATTGAATTCGTCGCCTACCCATTTATGAATTCAAGTACCTGTCTCTGCAATATGACGACTACAGCCCTCTAAATATACCTCCCGGGGTTTTCTACGGATAGTGGAATTATTGCAGAAAAAAAAAACTATTTTGACGCCCGGGCCATTCCACCACATACTACATTTCCTATCACAACTTTTTAAACATGAAACATCACCTACGTTGCGATTGAAGAAGTGCAATTCTTGGCCTTCTCTTTATTAAATATAATATAGGTATTTTTCAATAAAACTAATAATAGTGTATACTTAAAATAATATAGGTGTAGTATTATTTCTTACAAGATATAAAGCAAATCTATTCAAATTGAAAATATGTTGTAAGCGCCATCTATACACGCTTTATGAAGTTCAATAAGAACTTTGTCACATTAATTTTTTATTTATTCGTTTCTTTTTATGTTATAAAAAGCTTTATTAATTCGTTAAATAACAATTCAAATATATATTTATTTAATTGATAAACTATGAAAAAATAAATTAATTTTACCACCTATTTAACCTGCATTTTAGGAAAAAAATAATAGTAAACAAAAATTAAATATTAAGATGAAAACAATATAATGGCATAATAAGATAAAAATAATAATAATAATCGATTTAATTTATTAATTGTTTTATAATATAATGGAATATTTTAATATAAAATAAAGTATAATATTTGACTTGTTACGGGACAAGTGAGTTCATGCCTTTTAGGCTTTTTTGTTTTAATTACTACTTATTAAATAATTATAATCAAAATAACAAAATGTATAACAGTAAATGTACAAAGAATTTGCACTTTACTCAAAATTTAATATTTATTGCGTTAAATCTATATTTTAAAAGTACGAAAAAGTTTTCTTTCACCGCCAATTTCGAACTTTCGACTACGTCACTGCCGCCGGGGTATTTGTCGGTTCCGACAAAGGTATAAAGAGCGCCGGCTCTTTGATGCGCCGCTTCTTCGCCGTTGATGTTCAGTTTGATTTTGGTATACGTGTTTGAGAAGCTGATTAGGAAACTCGTTGATTTGTGTTAATTTTAAATCGATATCGAACTAAAATAATGGTGGAACAAGCAAATAACGTTATGACTTTCAAATTGCTGGACCTGATGAAGAAAACTGGCTACCCCATCGTCCAGCACAATGGGCAAAGGAAGTTTGGGCCGCCACCAGATTGGGTAGGCCAGCCTCCTCAGAGAGGCAGCGAAGTCTTCATCGGCAAGCTGCCACGAGAAATCTTCGAAGATGAATTGGTGCCCATATTCTCTAGCGTTGGAAAAATATACGAGATGAGACTTATGATGGACTTCTCTGGTTCTAACAGAGGATATGCCTTCGTCACGTATAGCAACCGAAACGAGGCTACCGCTGCGGTCAGGCAGCTCAACGGCTATGAGATCAGACCCCGACGACACATTGGTGTAGTGAAGTCCGTGGATAACTGCCGGCTCTTCGTCGGCAGCATACCCAAAACGAAAACTAAAGAAGAAGTTCACGAAGAGCTATCCAAGCGAGTCTCTGGGATCGTCGATATAATTCTCTACAAGAACTGCTTCGACAAAAGACTGAATCGAGGGTTCGCTTTCGTGGAATTCACTTCGCACAGAGCAGCTGCGATGGCCCGACGCGCCCTGGTTCCCGGCTGTATAAAACTGTGGGATCAAGAGGTACAGGTGGACTGGGCAGAACCGGAGCCTGAAATTGATGACGAGGATATGCGGAGGGTAAGATTTTTATTTTCACTAATAGCAACTTGCGAATTTTTGGTTGCAATACAAAATTTGTTTTTGAGCTATCAGTAACATTGTATGATGCGAATATTATTAGTATTCACTTTGACTATAGATATAAAATTGGACACTCCCTAATTTGTTTATAAAGCTTAATATTACGATACGGCACTCGTGCTTGTTATTGTTATTACCATACTTACGAACCTCTTTTGCAGGTGACTGTACTTTATGCGCGTAACTTTCAAATTAGGACCACTCCTGAGACCATTCAAACTATATTCGAAACTGCTGTTGAAAACAAAATAGAGAGGGTCAAAAAGATCTATGACTATGCGTTTATACATTTCTATAAAAGAGAACATGCTGAGCTGGCTATGGCAAAGTTGCAAAATGCGGATATAGATGGCAGTAACATCGAAATTAGATGGGCTAAGCCTGTAAATCGCGAATTGTACAGAATTCAAAAACAAAGCAGAGGCAATGCTAAGTTCAATAACAGCTTGGACATGAACCAAACATTGTTGCTTTACAAACAGCACTTGGATAAGAAGGAATATGAGATTGGTGTGAAGGAAGATGAGGGTATTGGGTCTGCATGTGCTGGTGAATCCCAATGCTGTTCACCAGTGGACTCTCCAGCTCTTAGATTTGGCATACCACACGAAAATTACACCTTGGCTCCAGCTAAGCTTGATGCCATGTGTAAAAGGTAAGACCTACCCTCCAAATTATAATAAAAAATATAACCAGCTGTGCACCAATGTTAAAATCGTAGTAGCTTTTGATAGAACCATTTGAAATGCAAAGTTGGACAAAAATTCAGATAAGTTGTATTTGATTTGGTAGATTGATAACCCTGTATTAAATATACTGCATTCGAGATGATGAGAGATTCGTATGCATTCGAGATTTTAAATTTAAACTAATACATCTTTTCCAGGTACATGTGGGCACCACCAGTGTATGAATACCAGAAGTATGTGGACCCTACAGGCACGGAAGTTTGGATCGGCAGTGTGGAGCTCCCGCAAGTAGGCCTGCCACTGCTGTCTGTGCCCCGTAGTGTTGGTCCCCTGATGACCAGAGCCTGTTACTCCCTGCAGCAAGCTCATGTTGAGGCTGCCGAAGTTGCCTTGCATTCTATTAAAGTAAGTTGCAACTGTTTATTGAAATAATAAGGAAACCTACAATGTACAGCAGTCGTTTAAAATGTGGAACATAACTTTTGATAGATGGATTTTATTCAAATAGATAAACAATATAAGATATGAATTATAAATATCAAAATCATTCAATTGAATTTAATGTTATGGTTGGATGTGTTTTCAGATAAATTCTAAACATTATATAAAAATCTTTTATTCAAGATTCTCATAGTATTTTTAATTTAATGTAGGACTGGTTTTATATGATGCCTTGTAAATACATGAACTGCAGGCTAAATTACATGCCTGTTTATAATGCTAGATAAAATTTAACTGATAGTTATATATTTCCTTGTAATAATTTATTTTTTCAGATGTTACGAGCAGACTTGATCCAGCGCTCTGCCCCTGCTGCTCTTCAACCAACTTATCACACTATCCTACCACCACCACCACCACCACTTGCAAACTATGTAAATCCGTACAATTGTATGACTGCCTCATTGTACACTAGGCCACAATCTGCGGTCCCAGTTGTTCCATCTATGTGGGGAATATAATTATTTTTCCTTATTTTTAACAGACTTTCTTTAAAAGAAGAAATCTTAAATCTATTACTGTGTATATAGAGTAGGATTTCTATATTTACATTTGTTACTTAGATTTTATTATAATAGGTATATCTTTAAACATTCTGATCAATGCTTAGCATTGTGATATGTTTATAGGTGGTATGTTGATTTGATTTTGATGTAAGATGCTGGCCAATGATAAACATTTGCCAGGTGTTATAATTAAAAATTACTATTGCATTAGGTACTATTTTGACCCCATTTTACTGTTGCAAGATTTTATTTAATTTTGGAATCTGACTGAAAATTTTGACTTGTTTGGTATTGACATTTTGTGCTTAATTTTTTTTACTTTGCAATATCCATGTAAAATTTGACACATGCATAAAACTCGTTATTGACTAAGTATTACTTGTTACCATTATATTATATTTTATTATATCATTACTTCGTAATTTCTTGCTAGTTTTGGTAGTAGGTTTTATTTGTTACCTTTTGTTACCTACTATTAAACTTTAATTTGGTTGGTATTAATTATCTAAAAACTAATTAGTTGCTAGCTATTGATATCTATATTTTTATGCTGTACACTCTTAAACTATCAAGTTGATTTAAACAGTAGGCTATATTTACATACATGTAAAGCTGCCAATTTCAGTGCTTCCTTGTGTCTATACCTAGGTATAAACAGAGAGAATGCACTGTTACAACAAAATTATTGGACTTAAATAAATATTTATGCAATTAAAGAACATGGCATTTTTATTAGTGTTTGAAGTGATTAACCTTATTATAATATCTCTCAACCTATTAGAATATTATTCATTCGTGCTTTTAATCAATATGCACTCTGGTTATAATGTAGTTTTGGGAGTTTGATGGATGTGGTTTTTAGTACATTATCAGCTTCTAAATGTCAAATATTAACCCATTCGTCGCTGCGGACGCCTATCGGCGTTTTTTTTATCTAATATACAGTTGCGGTATACGCCAACCGGCGTCTTTTTTTTTAATCTCTTAAATCCAGGACTTGACAACCTTTGATTTTTTATATTTGACAGGCCTGTCGGCCCAGTGGTTAGTGAACCTAACTATTGTGTCGGAGGTCGTCAGTTTGAATCTCACTCTGGACCAATAATTGTGATGAGCACAGTTATTTCAGTGTTTGGATGTTATTTATCTATAATATGTAAATATTTAGAAATATATGGTATAATAGTATGTTTATCAGCTCTCTGGTTACCATAGTTCATTTGATCAAACAAGCTCTGCTTAGTTTTGATCAAATGGCCGTTTGTGTGAAAGTTTCCCACTAAATTTATAATGTTATTAATAAATAATAACATTATAAATTTTGAAAAAGGGTTCACTACCTCTGATATTAATTTTCATTTATCACAATAAGACCCTAATTGATGTTAATTTTTTTTTTTTACACCAAATACAATCGTTACCGTACCACCCGATTCGCGTATTTGTAGTTTATTTAAAATTTCAACGTAAGAATGATCACTTTATTTAAACAGTGCTGAAAACGCCAGTCGGCGTTTTATATTATCCTTATGAGATGCGAAGGACGCCCGTCGGCGTTTGCGAAAAAACCGCCCCGCACCTGGCCAATAAGGTCATTTTTACTGCCGCAACGAATGGGTTAAGAGAATGACTGAATGAACTGATGTTGGAAGTCTTGTTCAATTTGAAAGTGGGTAAGCATGGCTGTATTAATGGGTAGGAATAATTATACACGGCACACATTCCATTTTATTTATTTCAATAAACTGGACAGATAATGTTATTTTCAATAATACTTATTAATCGCAAGGGGGGGTTGCCTTGCATTTGTCTGTATTTTTAAGTTCCTCACATTCACATTCCGGGATGCAAGGCTCTCCTTCCTTCGGTCTCAAGAATTTTGGTTTGCAAACACACCCGGGTTTACAAGAAGTATCAGGAATACATCTTGACAACACTGAACTGCATAAATCAGAGGGGCACGTTTTCTTGCAATCTGTGTATTCTTCATTGGCTAAGGTGCATACGCTAGCTGTTGAAAAAAATTAAATTAGATGTTCAATTTATAATCAATATTAATATACATACATAAATATAGAATCTAATCAGGGGGCCACGAAACTTTCGCCAGTGTTTAGGCTTAAAACCAAAGTATGTATCTAATCCTATCCTTTTAGGCCACAAAATATTGATGCAAATTGAAGCGTAATTTCGTGACTATAAAGATCATACATTATTTTTTAACACACATGCTTGTATTGCCAAGTTAACGTTTGTGGCAAACGTTTCACTGCGCTCGGGTTAGTATATTAATATGTGTTAAGTTTTCTTCCATATTTTCATTTTGCTGTGAACAGTCACGTCATCATGCGCAGGTGTCAAGTTATCGCAGACGGGTAGTAGATAGGTTGATAAACAAAGTTTACTGTACAAATAATATGTAAAGCTCCACGGATATAAATTAAGTACACTAACTTTCAAATATTATCAGTGGAAAATTTAATTTAAAATTCTTTTAAAGGAAAAATTTGTGTGAGCGTAGCTTTTCAAAGCATAAACGTACTATATATGAATTTTACTTTTTTAATATAGGGTATCCTAAAAATATTAAAAATTTCACAGCCAGATACCTAAGGATTTTTTTATAAATTGAAAAAAATCTAAATATGAAAAGACTGCCATGAGTTTTAACGTCTGTTTTGCTATTTTGAATGGATATAAGAAAATAGTCGTCGACAGAACTGTTCTCCGATTTAGGGCTCCAGGTTCGCAGATTAAATGAATTATGGTATATGATTATATCATGTTTCTTTCAATCAAAATTAAATATACAGTAATTTATGAATATATTTTTGATTAGTTTTCATAAGACCATTGTACACTTGCATAGACAACTATGCACACACTGCTCGTTCCCTTGAATTTACATTTTCAAATAGAATAGAAATACAACAGCTGAACAACACAAAAGATTTCTATTGATCCAATGATCAATTCTCGATCGATTACTTACCCTCCGGATCTCTCATATGCTAAGTCTACATAAGGGCGATGGGTAAGGATTTTCGGGCCTTGAAGAGTCTCCTCTTTACCCGGGCAATTCACAAGAAGGTTGAATACCCTCGGGTCCACAATGTTTAATACATAATAATACAATTTTATTAATAACATTGTAACATAATGTACAAATGTATAAGATGTTTAACAACCCCCTGTGTTTAATGAGGGCTAGGTACTTCTAAATGTCTTTTATACCGAGCCGACGGTCGTCCTGGTGGTCAGAGGCTGCCAAACCAGGGAGCTCCCTTTTAAGTGTGGTATACATCATTATTATCCGTCAAAACTATGGTATACTTTTGCCAATATATGTACCTATACAAACAAACAGATTGAACTATTTTTGAGTGAGTACATTTTTGACATGGAAGAAAATAAAATTGTTGGTTATAAATATAAATAAATTATCACTTGCTTTAATAGCGAAGGAAAACAACTTGAAGAAACCCGCATGGCTGTGAGATCTTTAAAAAAAGATCTTAAATGTGTGTTGAAGTACATTAATTGGACTGGTTTAGGCACTTTGCTGACCGGTCGACTATTGCCTTAAATCCTTCAATTTGACCAGGGATCTTTGCTCGGCGATGGGACAATAATGGGTTGACACTGGCGGATTACCAAAAGGCTGAGTAGGTTGGAGCCTAGGGCGGTAGATTTTAGGGATAGTATTATATTTGCCATCTTGTCTTAGAATAAGCCCAGTGGCATGGAGTGCGCGGGTCAGAAGGCTTGGGCACCCTGGGTTGGCATGTCTTGAGACGACAAAAATTATTTCGATCTGCTGACCTTTTTTTAGCTGACATTAATTCATAAATTTGCGGCACTGAATAGGGTAACCTGGCGGCAAATGTGTAAGTCCGCACGTGGGTTCACGAGAGTAGTATATTGGGATTAATAACGGCAGTGACTGATGGGAATGCAAACACCGCGATCGTTACAGGCATAACCCTTCTTACAGTAACATTTGTCGTAGCATGTCTTATTTTTATAGGGCAGTTGTCTTTACACTGTTCAAGGAGTTTTAAGCACTCGTTATCACATGCCTCAGCACAATCATAGTATTCATGAGATCCGGAACAAATCAATCCTAAAACATAAAATATACATAAATATAAAATTCATTAGCGTGTCCTATGGTAAACGTTCAAACATTAGATTTTACTAGTAGAACTGACGGATCCACGACTTAACTACCATGGTTTTCAAGAACTTACCTATTTTATTAAGAGACACTTAAAATAAAACTAAAATAAATCTTTACAAAAAACACGCGTGTTGCCAAGTTCTCTGACATATCAATTCTTTTGCAGGCTTAGTAGATAGTAATGAACTTGGCCTTTTTTTTACATTTATGTTTTTATGGGATATTTATATCGTCAACGGATGTACGTTAATAATAATCTGTGGATCACATTGTTCAATGAAATAAAGAGATATTCTGCTTGAGGCGCGGGAACGCACTGCGAAATATTTAATGCGAGTAACTAAATAAATGTGTGTGTAAAAAAATATCGTATATAAGTAACAGAATTAGTTCAAAACTTTAGTTTTCCAGCTTTTTTAGGTTTGTTTTACAAATAAACACTTGAACAAGGCATTGGTAATAATTTAAAAGCAATACACTCACTTCAGTATCATTTATTTGTATAAACAACTGAATTTAAATCAATATAACTTAATATTTTCATAACAAGCTGTTCTGTTAAAGTCTGGTGCATTTTGCAGTTCCAAACATTCACATATCGGCATACATTCTTCTCCCTCATTCTTCCTCTTGTATCCCGATTTGCAAACACATCCTGGGGAACACGGAGTGTTATCGACACACTTTTCCAACACTGATCTGCATAAATCTGAGGGGCATCTTTTCTTACAATCCGTGTATTCTTCGTTAGGTTGATTGCATAAGCCAGCTGTTCAAAAAATATAAGTTTAATATAAGAATATTTGTGACTTGATTAAATTATTTTGTACAGTCAAAAATGAAACTATTATCAACATATATAACATGTTCGGTTTTCTGTTTCTGTATTCAATAACGTTTCTTGTGTTAATTTACCTATGTTGCAATGTTTGCAACATGGGTAAATTAAGCCTAGTGTGAGTGCGGCGCAGTGCTTTCAGATTTTGATTATTAAATTACTTAGTCTTTCCTTCTTAAAAATACAGTACTTTATACAAACAGTAAAGAATATTTGAAAGAAGTTTGAAGGGACATTTACGTCGACGAAAAAATAGGGTCATCTATTTTGTAAACTCTTTCAATTATGCATCTGTAATTCGCCGACAAAAAAGGCTGTGAGCATGAGCTTTTTATATACATTCCTCGATCAAATTTCGAAATATATATATAATTATTATGAAATAAAATACGTTTTTTTAAACGTTTGAGCACAAACGTACGTTGTTGAAAAGTACAGAAGATTCCTATACAGATTTTTTATCATTACAGTATACAGTAAAAAAGTTAATAATATAGAAGATCTACTGTAACTACAGTGCATCTGGAAGCATTGGTGAGACGAAATTCGCCAACCGGGCAAGTGCACCTACTACATGCGATATATGTATGTAAGATGCATCACAGGAGATGTTTTATTATCGTTATAAAATCATTTATTTGCTGTTATATTTCCTTAACATAACGTGTATAGTAATACCTACACATACATACCTAATCGACATTCATTGGTTTATTAATTTATTCCTAACATGAAATTATTTTGCATCGGTTACTTATGAAATAATATGGTGCACTTCGCCCTTCTCACCCGAATACATTTGGATATAAATATTGTAAGTGTATTAATTCAATGACGTGAATACAAAAGTATAAGCAAGTCCAAGCATGTTTGATTCATTATTTAAAAAAATCCACTTTTCAAAATGCGTTTGATCCGTTTGCTAAAAATATCGAATAATTTTATTTATGGTATCAATTACTGACGGCATTGAGTAATGGGTATGCAAATGTCGCTGTCGTTTCGTGCATAGCCTTTCTCACAGTAACATTTGTCGTTGCACTTTATATTTACTATACGGCAATTGTCTTGACTCTGCTCACGGAGTTCTGAGCATACGTTATCACATGCCCCGCCGCATTCATAGTACTCATGAGGTCCGGAACAATGCAAGCCTTTAATATAGAATTATATTTAAGTAGGTATTCGTAATCAGAATATTAAAAATGACAAATGTTGAAGCAAAGATATACAAGGTAGGTAGGTAAAACCTCGCAAACGAATTATTGAGTTTTAGAGTAAATATGTATTAAATACGACTAACTCCTGCACTGTATGTATATTAAAAAAGTGTACATCAGATTGTTTACCGTCATTAGAGATAGATTTATTTTTAATGTTTTTACGGTTTTGGTTTTAGCGCCTTTAAACCTAACTTTATTTATTCGCGGCCATCTTTTTCAATCCTAGAGATAGATTTAAATGAGTTAATTACTCATCTGAGTCATCTGAGATTCAACTGAGGTGCTGCGCGTAATGAAGTTATTGTGTCTTAATTCGTTAAAATTATTGCAAATATAATTTAAAATAGTATGAAATTTTACATTCAGAACATTACACACACAAAAATATTAAAGCTAAAATGTTCAGTGCTCGGTTTGAAAATTAAATAATCGATATTAATCCTCTAACCGATCTAATCGATATTAATCATCTAACCTTCCCTTAATAAAATAAAAAAGCCGATATAAAATAAAAAATAATAAAAAACTTAGAAGTTTTAGTGCATAAGTTATATAATTCATTAGTAGTAAACTGTCAGAAAAATAAGACTGTTTATTTCATTAAATAATAGGTGTTTAAACATTTAATTTAATAATATATATAAAGCTGAAGAGTTTGTTTGTTTGTTTGTTTGAACGCGCTAATCTCAGGAACTACTGGTTCGATTTGAAAAATTCTTTCGGTGTTAGATAGCCCATTT
>MOOZ01001674.1:240958-265254 GCA_002930495.1 Cecropterus lyciades | reverse complement strand
AGAGCTTCCGCTGCATGCTTTATATCTCAAAACAACGTTTGCCGGGTCAGCTAGTATGAGTATAACTATAGTTTATGTCGTAATTTTAGTACAGTGGAATAGTCCATTATTTAGTTTTGATTATTTTATTCCTGTTTTTTGTGTTTTTTTTCTTTGATTAGCTTCTTTACTCCAGCTGAAATATATAAAATAATTTGCGATTTATTTATTTATAAAAATGTAATTCTATATCTTTAAGCCTTTTCATATAGAGCAGAGGTTTTATCTGAAGTTGACCACATATGCGTTGCGACTTCCGAGCAGTGGTTCTGAATCCACTGTAATTACAGTAGAATTACTGTATTTTTAACTTTTTTACAGTCTACTGTATTTGGTCATTACAGTATACAGTAAAATTTTATTTCGATTAAGGAGGAATTACCTTTTTTGTTTTGGTAATCAAATTGCACAAACCAAGGGAAAATAGATGACCTTACTTTTTTCCGTCGATCAAACTTCCCTTCAAAATTGTTTAAAATGTCTTGTTCTTTATTTTTGTTCAAAATTCTGTAATTTTCAGTCGAAACTACTGTGGTTTTATAACCACGATCCGGAAGCACTGCTTCCGAGGACTAATATGATCGCTCATATATGTATAAGTGAGCCGGCAACTATTACATCCTTCCACCGAAATGCTAGGACTGCATTACGCTAGAAATAGGTGTAGCGGTACTACCGCCAACGCATCTATGATTGACTGCAGATAAAACCCCTGTTCTGTATAAAGTTGCTTACAGATGTTTATGGGCGGCGGTGGCTACTTACCATCGGATGGACTGCATGCTCGTTTGGTACTCCAATGTGATAAAAAAAAATTACATATCTATTGGTTTAGAAGAAATTCAAATCTATATATTTGAATTTCTTGAAATCTATAGATTTGAATTTCTGAGTCGTTGAAACTAGTGTATTACGATATGAAATCTGATTCTTAGTAAGAATTTTATATCTCCGTATCTATATTCAGATCCGAAATTTCATATCCTAACACCCGTAGTTTAAGCGACTAGGCTATCATAAAAAAGAAGTATTAATCAATCAACTTACGACAATCCAGATAAGGGACGCACTGGCCGTCCTTTCGCCAGTAATTCGGTTTACACCTGCAAGATGGACTGCAGTTCAGCACCAAGAGAGAGAGGAATGGGCATTCTCCAGTGGGGTTGGCGTTGCTGCAGTCGTCTCCAGGACAATAAGAGGGGCAGCTATCGAAGATCTCATTTGGTCGGGGACATTCGAAGGGGGCTAGAAAAATGGGAATTAAAATACGATATTGATATAGTTTTTTCTTTTTTTATAAGATTGAGGATAGATTCCCAGGCGGTAGAACCAGTGTAGTTCGACCGGGGAAGTACCACAGCCACACTTATTTCTAGTGTGAAGCAGTTCTTACGATTCGGTGGGAGGTTGTGGTTGCCGGCTCACTTATATATTAGGCGACCATGTTAGTCCTCGGGAGTAGGTACGCATCTGTCATCGACATCAGATAGAACCTTTGTTCTATATGAAGTTGCTAACAGATGTCCACTTACCATCAGGTGGACTGCATGCTCGTTTGCAACTTGGGTCTGATTAAAAAAATTGAAGTACCAACCGAGTATGCAGCATATCCAGTGATAACTCTCGTCTATCTGTAACCAACTTTATATAACAGGGATTTTATTAGGTCGATCGCGGATGCGCTGCTGCTCCCGAGAACTATGATGGACGCCTCATATTAGACAGGCGGCATTTAGTAATCACATAGAATCGAAGGCCATCTTAAGAATCCGGCGTCTATACAAATGTTTCGTTTCTTGCTAATCAAATTTGGAATGTTTGGAATAAGTGCCTCTACAAATGACTTACCTACTGAGAATCCAGGAACTGTTGACACTCTTCATAAGTCTATTGTAGTGTGTGCTAAATGTATGCCTATACTTTCTATATTAAGTATGTACCTACATCTGTATTGTAATGTATGTATGTAACTGGAATGATTGATTACCAATAAATCAGTGTTACTTGAGGCACATACTTCAATACTTTTCCGAGGCATTCCATCTTAGTCCTCAGGGGTAGCAACGCATCTGTAGCTAACCTTAGGTTAGACATTGATCTTATCTAGGATTGATTACAGATGTCCATGCCATGAGCGGCAGTAGCCACTTACCATCAGGTGGACTGCATGCTCGTTTGCTACTTCCGTAGTATAAAAAAAAAGGCTTCAATCGTTTCATTCATCTCCCCTATATTGCCCTTTGTAGTTCGACACTGGCGTAGTTTAAATATAAGTACTTTTTGAATTGATTAACGTGTCTTATCTGTAGTTCCGGTCTGATGCAAGTTTTAGGGAATGAAGCAAGGTTAATTATGTTATGACGCTCCCTTGCTTGTCCCTTTAGTCCCAGGAGAGCATTCCATGACAATAGCTCGACAAAATCTTAAGTTTAAATGGTCAATTGAAAACAGGTTACTATCGAAATTTCTATCGAAAAACTCCTCTCCCTCCCTCCAGAGATTACTACCGAAATTTTAAAAACTCCTCTCCCTCCAGAGGGCGCCTCAAAGACTGGAGGCGCCTTCTGGGACTTATCGCATGGAACGGCCGCTCTGTTCGTCTTCTGGTAGGGTCGGTCCTGTTAGTCTATGATGTACAGTAAACTTACGACATTTTTCTGTTGGTATGCAAGTTCCATTCTCAGCTCTTCGGTAGTTAAATCCGCATTTGCACGCCGGAGGCGGACAGGTATCTGGTTTTGGACAGGGTGTCTTATCTTGATGCTCGTCTTTTGGACAATACTCGTAAGGACAATTTTTAGGGCATTTGTCCACGATTTCATTTGGTCCACATGTCGCTGTAAACAATATAAATATATAAGTACATGAAGTCGGAAAACATTACCCTCCTACTGAGGCATTCGTATGTAACTATACAACTCATGTCAGTATTGAAGGAACGTATGTCCTCTCCTAAGGGCTATTTTTTCAAAATATATCGCTGTTAACCCACTACTGTCCCATTCCTGAGTATGGATCTTCTCTCAGTGCGAGAGGAGTTAACTCATACTCCATCATATTGGCCAAGTGCGAATTAGTAGACTTTACATAACTTTCATGACTAAGTATATAACATGTTCTTTTTCCTTCGACTGAAGCAAGTGACGATTAAATTCTATATTAATAATTCCGTCAAGGGGTACGATACACTCTGATTGAAACCTTACATGAACAAATAAACATAAAGAAATATTGATTTCGAGGCAATAACATTGATTTTTAATCGCAAAATTTGGATTATCGATTATTTTCTTAAATTCTAAAGGTGCAAATGGCAGTCGCTATATTAGCCAACCGGCTGCCACCTTGAGTTAAGACCGATCAGGCCTTCCAGAATCCTTCCGTAATTATAAAATTACAGTATTCTGTACTGAAAATTACAGAATTTTGTACAAAATTACAGTAGATCACAGTTAAAACAATTTTGGTTGGGAATTTTGGTCGACGATAAAAAAGAAAAGGTCATCTATTTTGGGTTTCTGCAATTCGACGACAAAAAAAAAGTCACTCTTCGATCATAATCGAAATTAAACTTCTCTACGTAAGTGTTCCCTTACGTAGAGAACAGTTTTATTTCTGGATCGTGTTGACTACTGCATAGTTTATACTGTAAAGGTTTTGCATGGATGTAACTATTTAACTTGTCAGACTATAGGCTACTTTTGATTTCGATAATTTTCGCTAGTTAAAGATGGTGACTATTTTAGTGACGTCACTACACCGTTTCGTTTCAAACTCTCATATTTTCATTTTAAATAAAAAGATAACTAAACTAAAAAGTAGAGAAGAAAGTAAAAAAGTAAAAAAAAAGAAAAAGTAAAAAAGTAAAGTAGAAAGTAGAGAAGAAAACTAAAAAGTAAAAACTTTTGATGGCATAAACGAGGTGAACATTTAATTTTCTATCCGGAAGGCCCTTATCACTTTTCATGTACCTCAGTGAGTAAAATCTATTTTATTTAGACTGTAAGTTTAGACTGTATAGACGGTGAGACGACACGGTTTAGACTGTAAATTTAAAGTGATGATTTAAGGATATCGTATAATGAACTTTTTTTTTAATCTGCTCATGAGCGTAGGCGGTGAAATGGAATGGGCAGTAAAATATAAAAGTTCACTTGAAATGAGGCACTATGTCCTTATGTCCATGTGTAAAATTTCCGTCTCGTAAGTACAGCTAGTAGTTCGTACACACGTTTTCCAATATAGAAAACTAACATTATCGCTAGTCTAAAGTAAATAGACGTGCAATGACTAATGTGTTCATTACGTTTCCTCTTAACAATGTAAGTACAGCTAGTAGTTCGTACACACGTTTTCCAATATAGAAAACTAACATTATCGCTAGTCTAAAGTAAATAGACGTGCAATGACTAATGTGTGAAGGTTACAATTATACGTATATGCATGTTATCAGATATACAGCACGTAACTGCTAATGTATCATAAAAGTAAATAATAGGTACTTAAATGTATGTGTTACATGTATGGTCTCTGAAAATTCCGGTCGCATTAAATAATGCCTAGAATAATTAATCATTTATAGGGTATCGTACCCAAAGGGATAAACGGAACCTTATTACTTAGACACCGCTGTTCGTCTGTCTATCACCAGCCTGTATCAAATGGACCATGAGAGCTAGATAGTTGAAATTTTCACAGATAATGTATTTCTGTTGCTGCTATAACAACAAATACTAAAAACAAAATAATATAAGTAGTAAGTATTTACGGGGGGCTCCTATACAACAAACTTAATATTTTGGCGTTTTTTCTTATAGATATATATTATATTGTACATAGTAATATTTACTTTTTACAAGCTTTTATTATTAGGTCTTTACCTATGAAATTGCCGTTCTGCCGTACTGACCATTTCAAATCAAAATATTTTTTTTGGCTGATAATTCTAATATCAATTTGATTTTATCTAAAATACATAGAATTATTTTTTCTAAAATCGTCATTTATTTAATAGTTAGTGTTTTGTTTTCATTGCATAATTATGGAATATGAGTACCGTCGTGGCAACAAAGCGGCACAAGCGGCACGCAACATCAACGACGTTTACGGAGCGAACACTACAAACGAACTCATCATCCGTTATTGGTTTGCCCGCTTCCGTTCTGGAAATTTTGACCTGAAAAATGAACCCCGTGGTCGCCCGAAAACTTTGATCGACAATGACGAATTAAAGGCGATTGTGGAAGCTGATGATACTCAATTTACGGCTGAAATAGCAGCAGTTTTCGACGTTAGCATCAAACATTACTTGTGACGAGAAAAGGATCCTGTTCGACAATTACAAGCGCTCAGCAAGTTGGTTGGACCCTGGTTCGGCACCCAAACAATGCCCTTAACGAAAACTTACCCCTAGAAAAGTGATGGTCACTACTTGGTGGTCTAACGCGGGTGTGATTCATCACAGTTTTTTACTAAACGGAATTTAGGAAGATTATTAGAAACGGAATTTAGGAGAATTACTGCAGATGTGTACTGTGAAAAACTGAACACAATGATGGAGAAGCTCGCACGTCTCCAACCAGCTTTGGTCAATCGTTCGGTTCCACTGCACCTGCACGACAACGCGCGACCTCATACCGCACAGCAGACGGTCTCCAAGCTGCAAGAGCTGGGGTTGGAAGTTCTCCGTCACCCGCCGTACTCACCAGACCTTGCGCCTACAGACAGACTACCTACAGACTTCTATATTTTCCAGAATTTGGATAATTTCTTGGCGGGAAAAAAATCAATACCCGTGAGACAGTACAAAATGCCTTTGAAGAATTTGTTGCCTCCCGTCCAGTTGATTTCTTCAAGAAGGGCATCAATAAGCTACCAATGCGTTGGCAAAGATACATTGATTGTATGAGAAAAAAATACGCTTCATTTATTTCAGGAAAAACGGCAATTTCATGGGTAAAGACCTATTATTTGGAGTAATACCTACTATCTAATACAAACACTGACGATAACATACGAATCTCTTGACTGTACCCTTAGTAAAAGTTAATCTTTTTTCCTCAAAACAATAATTGTATATGTTTTTGTCCATATATTGTATGACCAAAAACATATACTTTACGTTCTTGTTTTCATTTCCGGCCATACCTCGCAATGAACATTAAAATTTTGGGTGAAAACATAAACAATGATTGTTTTAATCGTACATAATAAACTCGTGCTAAAGGCACAGGTCTGACATGCACTTTATTATTTTTTGTGTCTATACATATGCGTCTTCGACTTGGGTTAATTATAACAGGTTTCAAAGCATATATAGCAGGGGTAGGCAACTTGATCGGAGCCAAGATCGACTTTTTACCGACGAAACATTGTGCGATCTACCATTTATTACAAATTTATATGAAACAGTATAATAACTATAGTGTTTCATTTAAATAGTATGTATTTATCTTTAGCTTTATCGCGATCGATTCGACTAATAGCCGGGATCAACCGGTTGGCTAACATAATATAGATATCCTTTTAAATATTATTTAGGGGGACTAAATATACCTATATAATATATAATAGGTACACCTTCGTATAAAAAATAATCACATTCGGTAAAGCAAATGTTATAGTAATTATACTGGATATATATAAAAACCTTTCATTGTTTATCGATTTTTTCTGTGTAACTACTACGAACAACATTTGTCGCGGTTACCAATTCTCCCAAATCAGTTCCAGAATGACATAATACTGATAAAACAAACGAATAAACTTACATATTTTAATAGTCCATTGTGTTAATATTTTGTATGCACATAGACCATTTGAGTATTGTTCAACGTTTTATCTCTTCTCATGACATTTACGTTTACCTTAAAACGATTTACATTACATAACATTTTGACAAGACTGTGAAAAGTACTAGTTGATACATAAACACGTTTTTAAAACATAGATACCTAATAACAATAATTTAACAATGTCTTACGATATTGTTTATAAAAAAGTTGCTAATTTATTCCATTGAAATCAATTAATTATCTAGGTCCTTTTAGAACATGACACACAAAGTATTCTTACCTGCGGAGTATCCAATACTTATTGATATAACCACAAATACGTAAAACGTTTGAGACGTCATCTTCGGCTCGTTTGTCAAAACTGAATGGCTGAATGACCAGTAGATCGTTGTTCTTAAATGATTAACGTTTTATGAGTTAACTATAATATATATACTATATGTAAACTAGCTGTTGCCCGCGACTTCGTACGTGAAGATAGAAAGCCAAATACTAAATCTCATAGAGCTTGCTTCAAAATTGGCGGACTTTCATACAAACTTTCAACCGCTATTAAACCCCGTTGTGGGTTGAATTTCTAAAAATCCTTTCTTATTGCTCACTTACATCATAAAAGGAACCTCTGTATCGAATTTCAAGTTTCTAGATACAGTAGTTTCGGCAGTCCCGGGGGGGGGGGCAAGCCGGGACCTATGCCCCGGGCGGCAAGTTCAGAGGGCGGCAAATCCAAACTTTGCAAAGTAATGCACAACTCGTAATTTATTTTACTTTGACCATTGGGATGGTCCATTTTTAATTTTGGTAAGTAGGGATTGGAACTCTAGACACGACTACATTTAAATATCCATCACTTAGTGGACATCTGATGGCTTAAATGATAAAGATGACATTCTTTATATATATATATTTATTTTTTATATGTATATGTTATTGGCGATATCTACGCACGGTAGTACGGAACGTAAGAGTATCTACGTCATGGGAAAACTAGAGGCGCAGCTATTGCCTAGGTTAAGGAAATAATGTGTGTTGGTATCATCTGTGTGGTATAGGTAAAACAAAAACAAACGCTTTTTACACTCATAGCCTCACAGTAGGATTTTCTCCTGTGTCGTGGGTGCCATGGACACACAACGTTGAATACAAAAACATCCAGGCCCGGTACTGAAATCTAAACTCATCATTCAGATGTCTGGCCGGGGATCGAACCCGGGACCCTCTGCGTGCCAGACCGGTATGGTGACCGCTTCACCACGTGGGTCGTCAAACCTTTTTTAGTTTGCTTGTTATGGCTGCTATTTCTACAATTTTCGACTTAGTGGGTCCGAGAGGCACTATTAAGACCTGGGCCCGTAGTAGGAGTTCATTACGTTTCCTCTTAACAATGTTTACGTTTACGACATTAATATGGTTCTCGATCATTCATAAATACGGTTCTCGATCATTTATTGCTAAAAAGCGCGAGTTTTCATTTTCGTCTACATCACTATATTGACTACGTGACGAAAATCTAACCCCTCCTCCCAGTAAACAAGCGTGGTATTTTGCCTAGTACGTTCCTTTACAATGTATGAGCGGGAACGAAAACAATGGTAATTTTGAGGAAACGAATGAACTCGTACTAACGGCCGAAGACTTTAGTCTCTGTTGTTCCTACTTAGTAGAAAAAAACTCGTACTGCTGTATTCTGGATTAAACGGCACTATTAAGCACTGATGTCTTGTTGTTTCAAGGGTATAAATACATTTATATGAATAGATTAAATAATAAAGATAATGTAAATGAAGTGACTAAACTAACTTTAGTTTTACATATGAGGATACAGAACAAAATCAAGTTAAACTAACGGGGAATGCCTTTGAGATTAGCCAAAAATTTTAAATCATACACACGTTGATAAGGCAGTCGGAAAAAGGTAATGGGTAAATGGGTAATAGGTAAAAAAATATTCTAAAAACATGAATTCTACTGCTTAAACTTACTTTGAATGGCAGGATTGCTTTTATTACTTATCCTCCTGAATTGATCTCAAAAATAAAATTTAGGGCGCTAGAGTGGTCAGCCAAATGGGTATATTTGGTTGACTATAGAGCTGACTAAGTCACCCTTTTTTTACAACCGAGCAAAACAAACTATAGTTCCCAACTATAGTGTCGAATGTATCCGAAACGAATCCGAACGTATAGTTTTACGACATAGTAATCCGGTCTAATAAGACCAAAAAATAAGAGTGAACAAAAATTCCCCTCCAGTTGAAAATTGGTAAAATTGTTCAAAACATATTTGAAAATAAAATTTCAAAACTCCCCATAATTACGAACTGTGGAAAAAAGTTATTCAAGGTCAAAGGTAAAAACTGGATTGTACGCGTTTCCTCCAAAACGGCAAGTTTTATGATAAAATTACTTCTTAACCCGTTTCGGGGAAAAACGACCATTACGAATTTTCAGCTGGATGGGATTTTTTGTAACTTTGACTCTGTTGTTGACTGGATTATTGATTATATTTGTATTATCATCTCCGAGAGATATAAGACCAAATGAACCTACATCCACAAGTGCTGCCTCTGGCGGATCTTATTTAGATCTTCAGACGACAGACTCATGGTTGCGGATAGATTGTTTGCTTGACTTGTTTTTTTTTTGTTTTTTTTTTTGTTGTGTGGCCTATGTAGTCGGTCTCATACTGTATGGGGCCATCTATAAATTACGTCACAGGAATTTCCCGACTTTTTGATCCTTCCACCAGTCCTTGTCACAGCTGGACATTTGTGAGACCTCCCTTTCTAGTGTGATGTAATATTTGCAAATTTATTCATAGTAATTATTAAATTTAAACAGACTCAAATTATACGTGAGATTTTAATACTTACATATATTTGATATGTGACGTCACGAAATTTAGTACTCCACCCCAGCTCCTTGTCACACCATATCATAGTTCATTGATCCCCACTTCCCTCCCCCTTATCGTGTGACGTAACTTATGGATGAAACCTATACTTTAACGTACAACTAATTAGATTTTCTAAAAGCAGTATAAGCCTAGCGCCTTAGAGTAAATTTAATTGAATATTATTTTAATGGGAAGTTCTAAGCCCAAGCTTTAAGTAGAGTTCCAAAGGCTGGATACATGCATAACTCGCTCTACCCACCAAGTATCGAGAAACTGGATATGTAGGCAGATGCGTTACGGGTAAAAATGTTAAATAATGTTATATCCACATTTTTTTACATTATTATTTTCCCTTTAATTTTCCTTCGGTTTATTATTTGAATTTAAAATCGTTTTATATTTTTAAATATTTTTATTATATAGTTCTATCTTACGAATGCATTTAAATGCCATCTACACTAAAAATATTGAACTAAATTATGTCCTCATAAGGCTTGTCGAGTTCATGTTATAATGATTTCTAGTCGTAAATGTAGATGTCGCACTAAGCCTCACATTTATATATTACTGTAAGTTGTTTCATAGGCTTGTGTTAAATTGTTCCCTAGTGGATTTTGAATTCAGAATTTTAATTCTACTCAAGTATGCCCACTAATATGCAAGACTGCCAGCGAAATTACACGGACTAATCATAAAGATTTAAGCCGTTATGACCGTATCAATTAGCGGTGTTACGACGCTATATATTTTTTGTTATAATTTGTATGTAGCAAACGGGCATGCAGTCCTCCTGATGGTGAGTGGCCACTGCCACATGACGTCTGTAATCAACCCCAGGTCAAATCAGAGTTTTGAATCAGACCCCTGAGACTCAATATGGATGACATACAGCGGTTCGACTCTGGCGTATCCTTGAAATTTATACCTACGGCTAACCAGGGCATTATGGTTGGCACCCACCAAAAGTGAAATTATTACATACTTATCTTAGGTGACTATTATTCTGGAATAAAAAAAATGTAAATTTAATGATTATGTATTTATTATACATTAAATAAACATATTATAAAACCCTATAATTTTTTAAATAAAAATATTTGCGCCTCTTGCGACTTGATTTAAAACATTTATTTTTCTCGGCAATTTAGACACTGCGTTTCTTTGCACTTCGAAACATGTGTAAACGATATTTGCATGTGTGCGTGCATCGATTCGTCCATTTATATGGATGGTTATATAGATTATGCCTGACGTCTATATTATGCCTGAGGACTAAGTTGGAACGCCTCGGATAAGTATGCGTCCCTTACCACAGCCTTTAGAACAGAACACACCAGTGGATAACATGGTATTATTAGGTAGAAATCGGTGTGGCGGTTGTGCTACCGAAGTTGAACCACGAAGAGTTCTACCACGTTTAAACCTCTACCTTTGAAATTAACCCGAGATTGAAATCAACACCACTGCAATAGAGAAATAATAAATATATTAAGTGAAAATTCATTGTGGTTCAAGTCGTATAAACTAAAAACCGCGTAGCAAAACCCACGGGCTGTTACTTTAAAAATATGGACCCTACACAAATAGAAATGCGTCCCGAAGTCTACCACAGATCTAGTCACACCCGAGAGAACTAAGTTAGAATTTCTTGGCTAAAGACGTGAAAACACGATGAAATGTGGTGTGACCTTAAAAACTTTGGAGTCAATCGTGATTTACGAAATTTGGATTTTTTTGAAAAGATTTCAATTTAACCATGTATTGTGTACTGCAGTTTTTTTTTATTGTATGGAAGTAGCAAACAAGCATGCAGCCCACGTGATGGTAAGTGGTTACTGCCGCCCGTGGACATCTGTAACCAACCCTAGGTAAGATCAAAGACTCACCTAAGGTTAGCCACAGATGGGTTGATACCCCTGAGGACTAAAATGGAATGCCTCGGAAAAGTATGTCTCCCTTACCACACGCTTCAGACCAGAACACAGCAGCGCATAACACTGCTATTATTAGGTAGAAATAGGTGTGACTCCACAAGTCGAACCACAAAGAGTTCTACCACTTTCAAAAGTTGTGGTTAGGTATGTTTATTATTGTATATGGCAGGGTTAGCCAACTTTATCGTACCCGAGATCTATTCATAAGGTAGTTAGACTTTGTGTGATTTACCTATGGAAATAACCGTCAATGAAAAAACACGTCGTTAAGCTCAAATGCTTTTCTAAAGTATCTCGTTAATTTATTTATAATATATATAACCCCAGAGAGTCCATACATAGGTCTCTCTGGGGTTCGACTCCGGAGGTATCATTGCCGCAACCATTCCTGCCTTATCCTTTCTCCTTTACACCAGAACATAGCAGCAGTGTTAAGCGCTACTGTGTTTTGGTGTAAAGGATGTAAAAAATACATACTTAATTTAAAGCGTTTCAACTTAATCTTCAGGAGTAGCAATCCATTTGTGGTGAACCTCAGGTTGGTTTCAGATCTTACCTGGGATTAATAACTGTAGTATGGGATTAATATGTAAAGTAAGATGTACATTGGCTGTCTACTATAACTATTAAGTAGACGGCCAATGTTATGTTCATTTGTAAGTTCGATAGCTCAAAAATGTTCGTTTAGGTTACACGTTTGCTCTGGATACGTGACAAAGCTGACCCAGGATCAAATATAAGTAGGTGTAAGTATTATGTGTAGTAATAAATAATTATTATTGTGTAATCATTACTGTCATTTTAGATGACAATAGTTAAGTTACTTAGAGCTAAATTAATAGTAACTAAATTAATATCAATAAAACTAAATGAATAATAATACGATTGAAGAACAAAGCACGACGAATATCCATGAAGATTTCGCATTTAGGTATTTTTATTGTAACCTAAATGTAACTCCAAATATTTGTTCTTTATGTTTCGTAGTACACCCATTGTTACAGCAGCGATGATACGTAGAATGACGCGAGTTTTTACTTGGAAACGTATGTTACATATGTATGAAGAAGAACAAAACTCTGTAATGGTGTTTGTAATATTTATATAAAAAACCTTACTCTGTCTTTTTAAAACGTATTTAAAAGTTAATTTAGAATGTAAAAGTATATAGAAAAGGATGACGATGAGGTCTTTGTTAGGTAAATGTTTAAGGGGTAGACCCAGTATAGTCCGACCGGGGAGGTTATATATGAGGTGACCATACTCCTCGGGAGTAGCAATGCATCTGTGGTCGACTTCAGAGAGAAACCGTCTTCTATTATGAAGTTACTTACAAATGTTTATGGGCGGCAGTAACTACTTACCTTCAGGTAGACTAAATGCTCGTTTGCTACTTCAGTTTGATAATAAAAGGGTGAGGTAACAACATAAGGGTGAGGGAAAATAAGGGTGAGGTAACTTATTTTGAATGAAATAATGATTAATTAAGTCGAATCGGTAGCCTTGAATGCCACTATTTTATCCTTTCCCGTGAATGTAATAGAAAGTGACTAAGCGATTCAATCTTTGAGGCGTGGTGGAACTAGTTGACCGGGGAGATACCGAAAAGTGAAGCAGTCCTTGCGTTTTGGTGGAAATGTGTGGATGGCGGGAAATTTACAAACGAGTATATAGTCTTCAGGAGTAGCGACGCGTTTGTAATTGAGGTTAGGTTTATTCCCTGTTCTACATAGATTTGGTTAAGGATGTCTGTAATATATATAAAGTGTCGGATTACCATGGAGAACTGTGTGCCCCTTTGCTATTTGAATCTGCTAAAAAATCAGGAAATAGTCACCAGTTTTTCTTTGCTATCGCCAATACGCGCAGTCATTCTGTCAAAACGTCTTTTTTATATATACTTATTTTGAGTAGCTGACCTTTCATAGGGTTTTAGCTATATCATAAAATGGTCCTGCCAAGTGATCCCTCTATTCTAGATCGTACTCTATTCTGCATCCCGTTGATCACTCTTTAAATGCGCTTTTTTTAAGATTACCGATAAGGCGGAAGTACTCAATCGAAAACTGTTAGTATTAACTGTGGACGATAACAACAGAGGTGCTCTTCATGTTAAATCATACAGAAGGTATATAAAGAGGCTATTACTATATTTTTAAAAGACAATGTCATACTTTGTTGAGAAAACAATTAAGGATGTTAATCCAGTATTGGTAGGTAGGTATAAAGCCTAATATATCCCTTTGCTTATCTTCTACTTAGGTATTATAACTTATTAAAGAAGAATGATCAAAAGTAACACACAATCTATGTGGTGGATCCTCGTGTATCGCTGGAGCGGTCTCCATTTCGGTCTGACAAGCAAACAGGTTCCGGGTATGTTTCCCGTTTAGACAGATATCTGATAGATAATGACTTCGAGTTTCAATTCTCGTTGAGTCTTCGTCGTTTGAGTGATCGTCTTTGTGTGTCTATGTCACCTACAGGACACCTACACTAGGTAAGGTAATGAGAGTAAAATGTGTCATTATGATTATTAATTTAATTTAAATAAAGCCATGTTAAAACAAACGAAGCCACGCGAAGTCTTAGTATTAAAGAGAAATATATTTCATTATTCAGGACATAGCGTATATTGTACGTTTATGTGAACAGCTTTCCACCGACTTTGTTTGTACTGCGAACAAATTTAATGTTACGTCGGCTACCAGAACAGTCAGTATTGTTTTTTTGTTTACGAAGTTCTTGTGTGTTCTCGAAAATGAAGTTTTTATGTGTTACCGTTTCAGTTATATTTGCATATGTGCCCGTGACGTGTAAGTTATTCTTATGTAAGATTGCTTCAATGATTAGACTAGGTTTTCACGCATGGATAACTTTTTTTTATTGTTAACCCGGACAAGAAAATATACAGCCATGCTGGCTTCTTCTTCTTTATTTCGTGAAGTACATTTTTTTAACAATTTTTATATATACTAGCTGAAGTACTGCTTCGCTGCGGCACATAAAATAGTCGCCATCTTTAAATAGTGCAAAATATCGGAATCAAAAGTAGCCTATAAGTTGACTAGCTTATAAGCTGCCAACCGACCAACAAATAAGCTACATCCACGCAAAATTTCATGTTAATCGGTCCAGTGGTTCTTGCGTGATTGAGTAACAAACAGATACACAGACACACATCTACTTTTTATATATTAGTATTAATAATTTTATTTTTTGAATAACTCAAAAAGCATAATAATAAAAGGAATCTTATAATTGCATAATACTCTAAAATACGCATTATGGTATGTCTGTTGAGCATAGGCTTGTCGGATGATAATTTGGGACAATAAAGGAGGGCAGATGGATCTAAAAAGGAGGATTTTCTGTAAAAAAGGAGGACATTCACAATTAAACGAACTTTTGACAAAAACTAACAGCAAATTTAGTCTGCTCCTCTCTTTAATCCATTGAGTATTAACCAGTGCAAAAAGGAGAACTTAAAGAAGGTTAGGGAGGACGGGAGGACGAAAGCATGGAAAAGGAGTACATGCCCTCCTTTTGGATACCCCCGGCAACCCTAGTTGAGCATGTGTTCACCTACATGTAACTTAAGGGTTGTGTAGTTGTTATTGCAAATGTCTGTATGATTCACTTCCGGGCATCGATGTTATTGACCACTGAATACCCATTGAAGATTTCGATGCAACGCGCTAATGTTTATTAACATGTTCATAGTGTTTGCCGTTTTTTACAGTATTATATAATGAAATTGAATATTGATTACAGATTCAAATTATGCGGCACCAACTTCATGGAAACCTATGTGAGGCGATGATAATATTCGATACTTTAACTGTTGTAACAAAATTAAATTGGATTATGCAAAAAATATAATGAAATAAACCTATTAGGAACTACAAAGGAACAGAGGGACTGTTTTGCAATTTCTATACAAAAAAACCAAGTAATGTAACAAATTGCTAACTTGCAAGTGTTTTTGTCATAATGTAGTGAAATAATTTTTGTATCGATTTGACCTTTAGTCCCTTCATGTAGATTATAATGATGATAAAAAATGGTAGTCGATAAATTTAACTACGATACAAGGTGCTATATATAAAATGCTATACAAAAAATTGTATTCTAGGTGTAATTCTATTAAGAATTACACCTTAAATACAATTATATTAATAATATGTATATATAAATTACGTGTCACATTGTTTGTCCGGGATAAACTCCTCCAATACTCCATCGATTTGAATCAAATTTGAACACTGTGTGCAGTTTGTTCCAACTTGAAAGATAGGATAGTTTATACATATACAAATTACATGCCACATTGTTTGTCCGCTATGGACTCTAAAGTACTGGACCGATTTCGATCAAATTTGCACACCGTGTGCAGTTTGATCCAACTTAAAAGATAGGATAGCTTATCTAAATCTTAATAATATATATAGATCGCGTGTCACGTTGTTTGTCCGCTATAAACTCCTAATTACTGGACCGATTTCAATACAATTTGCACACCGTATGCAGTTTGATCCAACTTGAAGGATAGGATAGCTTATCTTAATATATGTTAATAACGTGTCACGTTGTTTATCCGTTATGGACACCTAAACTACCAGGTAACCGCGATCATGTCGTACTCTGTTTGGTGATATTTCTGTTAAATGCTTTTAGGGTTCCGTACCCAAAGTGTATAAACGGGACCTTATTACTAAGACTCCGTTGTGCGTCTATTTGTCTGTCCAGTGGACAATTGAATTTTTTTACAAATGATGTATTTGAGTTGCCGCTATAACAAAATACGAGTATATTGAAATAAAATAAATATTTAAGGGTGCTCCCATACAACAATCGTGATTTTATGCCGTTCTTTTGTAGATATTGGTACGGAACAAGAGAAAGTTGATTTCAAAAAGAGTGTTTTTGACATAGACAAATTTTATACTATATATTGGTTTATCTCTGCCTGCATATGCAGAAAACAATACATTTTGCTGCCAGATAATAACACTACGTCAAATATTGTATACAAAAAAGTATTGAATAATTAAAATAATCATAATCATTTCAATATTCACTTGAAAGGTAACAAACTTAAGTAGTTACACCAAGATTTTACATAGTAGAGCATACATGTTTTGCCAAATTGGCATACATATGTACATACATACGCGGTACCAACATAACCCTTACCAATATAATCTTTTGGCAGTTGGGTAATAAAGTATTAAGAACCATACCCCAAATTTTTTTTATGCCCAACAAAGTGGGCACGGGTCTGCTAGTATATCTACAAATAATAAATGACAATAGTCCCTCTGTTCCTTTTATTAAAACAAAATCATTTTTGTCATTAGTGAAATACAAAATACATACCTGAACAGTAATTTGCAAAATACGTACCAACCAAACGGACAAATATTACAATCGTTAAGAGATCCAGCCAATACACCATCGACGCCAAGAAATATTGACATTAACAGAAGTCAACCCCCCAATCAATATGTTAATCAAGTAGGATCTACATTTTCATATCAGAACCCTCAAAATGTTCCTGTAACGCAAAACACTCAACAAACTAGTGTTCAGAACAATGGAAACGGATTTACGCCACCCTTGCCAGGTCAGGATTGTTCAATAATGAACATTATTTTTATCAATGCCATATATGTCAATTACTTTAATTAATATTTTGATTTCAGCTCAACCATTACAGTATTCACCACCCAACACTCAACAAATTAGTGTTCAAAACAATGGAAACGAATTTACGCCACCCTTACCAGGTCAGGATTTCACTATGAAGAACATTTTTTTTATCATTTTTATATGTATCAATTGCATTAATTAATATTTTGATTTCAGCTCAAACACCACAGTATTCACCACCTAACACTCAACAAATTAGTGTTCAAAACAATGGAAACGGATTTACGGCTCCATCACTAGGTCAGACTTTTACCAAAAAGAACATTATTTTTATCATTGCTATAATATTCAATTATTTTAAATGATCTTTTGATTTTAGTTCAACCACCCAAACTAAATTTAAAAGCGATATATGAAGCTGCAAAGCCAACGAAACAGTATACTATCGTACATTTAAATGGGACAGTGGAGCAAACAGATGATTTACAAGCTATTTTAGCAAGACATCCTAACTCCGTTATGCTTAAAGCGTCTGATATTTTGGCAAACAAATATTTACCTAACCAAAACACAGGAATACCTCCAGTGCAAACTGCATCAATTCCAACACAAAAACCAGCTGTTCCTGCCCAACAAGCAATCGCGTCAAATCAAAACGTTGGATGGACGTCAAACCTTTATCAAAGGGTATATAATAATCAACAACAAATTTCAAATTCACAAGGAGCTTCATTAGTATCCAATCCAAATCCTAGTTACCAAAGTATTTCGAACGTAAAATCAGAGCAACCTGTAGGAAATCTCGTGCCAATTAGCGCGACACCAAGTTTTCACCAGAAAAACTTATATAATCAGAGTGCTAACAACCAAGTGGCAAGCCAACCAGTTACAGGGGATTTGCTCGAAAATGCTGTAGCTTCAAATCCAAGTGCGTTTGATCCATCTGTGAATAAACAAAATATCTCAAATATAGTGGGTCCATCTAGTGGTTTTCCCTCATTTGGGTCACCCTCTACAAAGACCGTGCCTGAAAATGCAATAACTGTCAATCCACTTCCTATTTATCCTGAAACATCGGTTCCTAATGTTGCCGTAAAATCTACAATATCTAATGAACCTTTCGCTATAGGAGCAGCTGTCGCGCAACCAGTGAGTGTACCAGTTCAGCAACCTTTAACTCTTCCCAATAATATTCAAAACATAACTCTTAAGCCACAAATCATCAAAGACAAATATAAAGCAATCACAGCCATAAATTCAAATATTTCGGTTCCTTACACTGATGCACAAAATCGATCCTCTTCAATTAATTTACCAATATCAACCAACCCTATACCAGCGTCATCTCCTAATGTTGCTGATACTTTACCAATACTTTTGCCTGACAAACAACCACAAAACATACTACAACAGAAAGTACCTCCATCAATAACACAAGAATTATATCCAGTTAAAGTTAAACCAGATAATAATACAGTAAATCAAGTGAAACCAGGTTATAATATTATTCCAATTGAAAATAAAACAGCCGAGCCTATTACAAAAATTACAACGTCGGTAGGATCACCTGTCTTGGAACCAAGCAGTAAGAATATTGTAGATTCAAGTGTGCTGAATAATACACCGAATGTTACTGATACAAACACTCAGCCTATTGTTAAAACCAACGTGACTGTAAATAATACTAAAAGTCCTGAAATCGAAATAAATAACAATGGAGAACAACAACAACCTAAAAGCAAGCCTGATAACTCCACTTCCACAATTCCAAGTAAGTAAAAAGCAAGAACTAGCTATTATTGCTTTAACTTATACAAAGTTGCATTTAAGTTCTCATAAAATACGCTTTTCGTGTAAATATTATCAGCTTAAGCACATTTTTAATGACAATTCTTCTATATATAGCTTATCATAATACTCTGATGACAGTAAGTTTTTCTTCGCCATATTTATTTATATTTAAGTTACGTATTTGATATAATACTGCCGAACACCAACGCACAGTTAATTGGTATATATAATATAATCATTAAATTACAACTAATGATTTATTTTCACAGGAGTTTCAAACGAGCCATCCAATATATCACCAGCTGATAAACCGTGGTCACTGTTGACTTTAAGCGATGACAATATATGGGACCTTATACAGAATAATACACATAATCTCTACTTCTTTTTTATGCCTCCACGGCCTAAAGTAACTAAAGAGAGTAAGACCATTATTTTTGCGAACGGTACAACTGTGGAAGAAGTTTCTGAGACAGTAGTAGACATTGGTCCAGGTAAGCCGTCATTTGAATACACTACAATTAACCTAGCGTAAAGGTCATCACATATTCACACAATATGACATTGCATCATGGCATATTGCGACGACTAGTAGTTTGTGACGTACGTCTTGGAAATAGAATTAAACGATGCCATACTCGCATATTTGTAATGTAGTGTCGAGCAAACCTAAGACGTGCACATCATGGAAATATCTTTTTATGACGCGACATCGCAACAGTACACGACGGCCCAATGTCGCTACGTTAAAATCTACGACGTGCATGACATGCAAATAGATAATCACAACGCGACATCACAACGTTACATGACGTCACAACGTCGTGTAACGTCATTACGTTAAGAAACATAACTATAGTCTAGCTTTGCGATGTCATTTCGTGGAAATCTGCGACGTGCCCATCGTACAAATATTTTTGACAACGCGTTAACTTACGTTGAACGTCACTACGTTACACGACGTAACGACGTTGCAATGATGCAATTTTTACGACGTCATGTCGTGGAAATCTGTAACTTGCACATCATGGAAATGGAATTCTACGATGCGACCGTTAAGCGGCAAGCAAGCAAGCGTTAACTTAATTTATTGTCTATATGTTTAACATTTAAAATACGTGCTTTTGTTTGTAATTGTATTTGAACCTGGATCTCTGGAACAGGACAAATAATCAAAACATTAGGCATACTGACCAATAATTATGTAAAATTATTTGTATATTATGTTCTTTGCAGATGGAGAACCCAAGGTGACGATAACTACAACAAAATCTCATAGCTGAAAAACACTAGACTATTGTTGACTATTGATGACTTGTGTTGCTGAGTCACTTTAAACGTTAATTTATAGATTTTATAAATATATGATTTAATTAAAGTGTCTTTTTCAAAAACCGAATCATCATAACTTTGTAATTAATACAAACGCCATGAAAAACAAATGTATGTTGGTAGTTCATAATAATGCTGCGTGCGGCGGTGGTACATCCGGAGTCGAACCACAAAGAGTTCTACTACCTACTAATTCTACCACCTACTAACTCGTTGTTATTTCTAAAAAATACTTAAGCAACAGCAACTGCAAAGAACGGAACGGAATACGGAACCATTATCAGAAAACATCAAACTTAAAAATATCATTACTATCATTTTAGTTGCAATTTAAACGTTTTTGAAAGGAATTATTAATCGCGAACAACTCAATCAATACAAAAGCTGGCGCAAATAAATCTAGGCTTTGTTTTCGAACAATCGAGCCTGCGATTTATTACGCAAATATATCATTTTTGAACGCAGCGTAGATATTTTAAAAAGAGAAAAATATCGATTAATACGATTGGTTTCCGATTCGATGTTTAGTAACAATTTGAACAAAATAATGTGTAATTTTTTTTACCCGACTGCGTCAGAAGAAGGGTAATGTTTTTCAAGCATATTGTGTATATGTATGTACGTATGTATATCTGTATGTATGTTTGTTTGTATGTTTGTCCATTTTTTGGCACGCGTCAACAGCCCAAACGGCTTGACGGATTGTGACGTATGACACATCTTTTGGAATCATCTCAGGTTAGAGAGTGACATAGGCTATATAATTTTTAAAAATGGCGCCTGGAAAAAGGGCAGGAGGGACGACTTTTTTACTATTACGAAAATATGGGTATCAAATGAAAGCTAGAAAGTAGACCAGTCTTATATACATAATATAATACTTTTACTTGACTATTTTGACAAAAACTCATACAAGCATTAAATTAAATATATATAATTATGAACAAAAAATACGTTTTAAGCAGTCAGGTGTCTTGTTTTAATGTTTTTAACAATGTAACTGGTTTTCTAATTGTTTTTCTTGAAAATCTGCATTTTTTAATATTAGATAATAATATGGGGGAAAATATAGAGTACATATTAAGAAGAAGATTCTTTCACCCAAGGAAGTTTTGATCCAGAAGGGTCCTTCGTCCAAGGGCGGAAATGTATATGAAGCCGAAAATAGAGAGGACTTTATCTTATCTAAGGTTGATCATACAAATCAGTTAGGACTACTTATGGACTGTACACTCGTTTGGTTACAATTCCTAACAAAGGCGACATTTTTTAAGTCTTTACATTTAATTTTTATTTCTCAGGTACTATTGACCAATTAAACGGATATTTTAATACATAGTAAAACAGCTCTTGAAGACTCTCGGATATATTTACTAAAATAGAAAAATTAACATCAAATCAGAATTTCAGTAGTCACACTTCGCTTATAACCAACTATTGCTGAATATGTGACGCAGTATTCCTATGGAATCACTTACTTACATCCAGTTAGTTTGTGAATAGCATAGCGTATTTTTTTATTAATTTAATTTAAGTTCGTAAAAAAAATATTTCGTCGTTTGCACTGTCCTTGTGCATCCCTAAGCAATTACTTAACCTAAAAGGAAACGGCGTATTTCATGCCAATTTACTTAAAGCGTTATAAACACGCGTTTTGTACAAAGAGAAGCGGCCGGTTGCATATTAGTGTTTATTTTATAAAGCGAAATAATATCATGCGCTTTTGTAAAATGCTGGGAAGTTAAATTACGACGCGAACCGGAGGGTATATTCTGTACACCCGGCTACGAAGTTTTTGATGCGTCCGACGTTTCATAATTATTCGGTAAAATAATGTAATAGTCTTCGTACGTGCTCGAGAGTTTACAAAGTGAATTGGATAAAATTATAATGGCAATCGTTAATTATGACAGTCAAAAATACCAAATATCGTAAAGTTAGTCTCTGTGGAGACCTTATGTGGATTGCAAAGTCAGCGTTTGGCCAGCGTGGCCGCGCGACCGCATGGCGTTGTTACAGTCGGTCTCCCGTCGCGGCACAATGTAACCGTGTATGCTAACAATATACATTTGAAACTTATAATCGTTAATAAAAAAATAGTTTGTGAACCTTGGACTTTCAAATCACATTCGCGTCGCGAATAACATCACCCACAACACCTCCAAAGTCTTTATGATATAGCAATAAAATCAAATGTAAAGTGATCTTATAATTCTTCTTAAAGCACGTCTAAGCCTTGAGGCACACGTTCGGTTTCCTGGGTGGTGTTTCCTCATAAGAAATTCTGATTCGGATTTTGATATGTGTTTTTAATTGAACGACAGATTATTTGTCGTTAGGAAAATAAATAAAAGTGTACAGCTTGTCAAACATTTGCATAAGAGACTTGCATTCGCGCTTACGATTTTGGAAATAGAAACAATAAACCCGATCAGAAAACCGTACGTTTACGGCCGCACTGAAGTTAAGTAAGTAATCCAGAGTAGGAAATATAGGAAGATTTTAACAAAAAAAACTTATTTCGTTCAGAATAGACCTCCAGTTGTAGCGTGAAAATTCCGGATATTACAATATTTGAAAAATATTAAGAGACTTTCTTTGTTGAAATATTTCTCGCACTAAAATATATTTTAGTAGATTATTTCTATTGAATAGTTACTCTCCAGACCCCATAGATTGATATTAAAAAACTATGTGTAAAATAATGATTACATTAAACAGAAAGGTTAAACTTTCTGTTTAATATAATCATTTAAAATGGCGTTGTCATAGTATTTCGATTTGGAATACGATGATATCTGCCGGCAGAATAAAAATAATAACAAATGATATATGTTTATAGGTCTCGCGTACAAATGCACTAACCGATTCCCTATCTTAGGATTGGCTAACTGGTACTCTAGACACTGCAGATCGATATGATCATAAAGCTAGTTGTATATTTTCAACCTAAGAGCTAAGTTGAGATAGTGGTCTATTAATAAGTTTGGACGTACCGTAAGTTTGGAACCCATACAGATGCAGAGTGATGTGTGGAACTTGTAACAACTTGTGATAGCCTTTAATAAACAATAAACTCCTTATGTACCCTTGTTCGAACGTTCAAATATTGCTTTTACATCAAAAGATTGATGATAATGTAGCGCAGCGTGCGAAAGATTTATGAGAATCACAGTTAGTAAGGTGGAACATTTCTTGGTCCAACTTTGAAGGTACCAAAGCCACACCTACTCTTCAATAACTTTAGTGTGGTACGGGTTTATTATGCTTCCTAAAAACTAGTAACATTGTTAAAAAAAGAAAAACCCGATTAAAACAATTGTTTTGTTCATAATGATACATTTAATTTGACGCTTCATTAGTGTTTTTATCAATAGTCAAGTAAAAGTATTACAATATATATATATATATACATATATATATATATATATATGTATATGTATATGTATATTTTAGAATGCTCTATTGACTAGCTCATTTGATACTCATATTGTCGTGATCATTAAAAAAGTTGTCATCCCCCCCGTTTTTCCCCTGTTTATAGACGCCAATTTTAAAAATTATATAGCCTATGTCACTTTTCATACTGAGACGATTCTAATGATGTGTCATACTTCACAATCCGTCAAGTCATTTAGGCTGTAGCGCGTGCCAATGAAATGGACATACATACAAACAAACATACATATATATATAACACTAGCTGAGCCCGCGGTTTCACCCGCGTTTAAAAGAAATGTAACGTGACGTACATGAACCGAAATTTTATACCTTTAATAATCTCTATTTTATTCTTTTTAAATACATGTTTCCTGCACCCGTGCATTTTTTCGAGATAAAAAGTAGCCTATGTCATTTT
>MOOZ01001674.1:230591-240778 GCA_002930495.1 Cecropterus lyciades | reverse complement strand
AGACGTCAATTTTAAAAATTATATAGCCTATGTCACTTTTCAAACTGAGACGATTCTAATGATGTCTCATACGTCACAATCCGTCAAGTCATTGAGGCTGTAGCGCATGCCAATGAAATGGACATACATACAAACAAACATATATATATATATATATACAAGAAAGATATTACCCTCCTTCTGACGTAGTCGGGTAACAATCATTATTTACATTTTCGCCTATACATTGCAATGTACCTTGCTTGTTTACATTTTCGTTTTCACTATACTTATATATTTTTCGATGGCTGAAAACATTAACAATGATTGTTTCGAGAATACATAATATTATACATTCGTAGTAAGAGCACTGGTTTGAAGTGTGTGTTAAGGAAATTACACTCACACCAGGCCTTTCAACTTAGTCGTCAGGGGTAACCAACTGCAAGTAGGGGTCTAGACATATTTGGAGCTGATTATAAATGTCTATGGGCTGTTACCACTTACCATCAGGAGGACTGCATGCTCATTTCTTTTATTCATTGAAGTATCAAACGGGCATGCAGTCCATCTGATGGAAAGTGGTCACAACCCCCCAAGGACATCTGTAATAAAATTCGTATAAAATAGGGGTTCCATCTGAAGCCTATCACAGATGCGTTGCTACTCCCAAGGACGAGAATGGTCGCCTCATACGAAAGTGAGCCGACCATTTGCTACTTTGTTATCATTCGCTAGTTTTACAAAGTTAAGCTCGTCGGGTACAGCACAGGCACATCGGGCACAGTCGGGAGATGAACGCTTGACAGTAACAGCTAAATTTTAAGTGTTTCTATTCTTTGGCGGCCAGGGTAACACGTAACAAATACTACATTTTTTCCTTTGGATAAGACTCATCGAATCTTGTCAAAGCTATTGAGTTTAGAAACATTCAAAACGTATTGGTCATCTTTTCTCATATGCACAAAGTAGACAATATATACATAGGTACTGTAATGACATATTCTTAGCCTGTGTACGCTCTACTTTTCTGTCAATAATAAAATTGAAATATATTTTAAATAACACTTCTAACATTATAAAGTCTCTGATCAAAACGAGTGAGGTAAGGAGGTAAGGTATAATCAAGAAATTGTATGCGTAAGGGAGAAATGCTAGCACAGCTGAATTTATTCGATCCCGTTACGTTGGGCTTCGGAGAATTATTGGGCGTATGCCACTTGAATAGATATTTTAAGTAACAAGACGTAGGAGGGTCCAATCCCCTTGTAGCTGCGTCATCGCGAAAACATACGGATCTATTTCTCCAGCGTCGTCCTACACGCGACGGAGCGATAATCTTTAAGATGTCATTAGCGATAGAATGTAAGTATGATTCTCTTATGCCACTTTTTGATGTGAAACATCTATAGGCGCTGGTAAAACTGACTGTTGGCGTGGCGAGGCTTGCCATGACGACAAGTTCGCCACACCGTACACACTACGTAAAGTCTATATATATTCGAAAGGTATATAAATATGTACTTGACATTTATATTGAATTTTTGTATTTAATATACAAATAATGTCATAAGTCATCATTTTCAGTGAAAATTCGTCACATTTTTTTTCATTTGCAACCTTATCTTTTATGCATACCTATTACGTGTGCGAACACGATGTTCTGTATCTGCCAGGTGTGCCATGAAGGCTATTTTTTATAATAGATTTCTATGTCTGTGTGATCGCTTTTGATCGTTGCTGTGTTCTGGTCTGTAGGGTGTGGTAAGAAAGACATATTTATCCGAGGCGTTCCAACTTACTCCACAAGGATAGCAACGCATCATCGCATCGCATAAGCGTTAGTATTAATATAGACGAGGCATAGTGAGTTTCATTACTTTTTATAAAGAGATCAAGATAAGAGGACGTATCGAAAGTATTTTTACCATGTAATTATACATACAGTAAAAATAAAAGTTCGTCGTGTCTGTATATCGCATGAAGGTACTGGTATTCGCATAAAAGATAATTTGGAATACTGAGAATAATGCTATTTGTATATTTTTTGATTTGTTGTCTGTTTCTTTTATCTGATTGAAATATTAAACAAGTATGCAGTCCTGATGGAAAGTGGTTACTGCTGCCCATGGACATCTGTAAGCAACTTCATATAGAACAGGGGCGGTAGAACCCCTGTTGACCCAAGTTGATCACAGATGCGTTGCTACTCCCGAGGACTAAGATGGTCGCCTCATATATAAGTGAGGCGGCAACAACAACCTTCCAGCGAAACGCAAATGTGGCGGTGGTACCTACCAGGTCGAACTATACTGGTTCTACCACCTGTCTGAATGTTTGAAATCGCTTCAAACCAAATGTATTGAATTTAGTGATGAATGGGTTGATAGATCTAGAGGTAACATTTATTCTTTATTTCATTAAATCTCCATTTACTCTATTAAAAGTAAGTTTCAATTTAATATTACTTTATTAATAAACGCGTTCTACACTCATAGCCCCACACTAGGATTTTTTTTGTGTCGTGGGTGCCATGGACACACCAATACGAATATACAAACACTCAGATCCAGAACAGAATCTAAACTTATCATTCAGATGTTTGTCTGGCCGGGGATCGAATTCAAAAGCCACTGCGTGTCAGACCGGTATGGTGACCGCTCCACCACGTGGATCATCAAATATTAATTAATTTAAATTTGTCTTTTAAACGTGGGTAAATAACCAGGCAACAGCTAGTTTTAAAATAAGAACACATATGCGTTGTTCGTTGTTATTCATAACTCATTTGCCTCACCGCTAACCTTTATTCAACTGATATCAATGTACACACGTATTTGAATAGCTGTATTCAAATAAATATGAAAATCATTTTCGTAGAGCAAAAATACCGGTAAAATATAAAATATTCTCATTCGCGAAATTTCTCAAGAGACAATACACCTTTTAAGTTCACACGTCACTGAGCTGACTTGAAAAGGTTTATAAACTTATTTATGATGATTATTATTATGATTCGTGATTAATTCCCCATCACAAGTAATGATATATTATTTTATTGAATGTCTGTTAATTAAATTGCATTTTTTTATTAAACGTACATTTTTGTTCCTCCTTTCTCTGTAGGGATAGTATTATTCGGTGTAACCGGCTGTATATAACATAGCTTGTAATATTGTATGTCACGTAATATACAAGAGTAAAAGCAAACATCTGATATTCCTGCTGAATTACTTGTGAACAATGAAAAACTCAAGCCCGTGTAACTCTGCACGGGGTAAATGTGATTGAACATTGAATACACAAATATACTAACAAATAAGTTATAGTTATTTTAACACTACTCGTTTGCCTCATCAAGATTCAAATCCCTAAAAATATTATTTACATTTCATCGTGGCCACTCGAAGTGTCGAACTTCGCGCTGTACACGAACATAACCATTGTTCCATGTTCCATCACTAAATCATACAAGAATCTACCTTTTATGATTTAGTGATTTCAAACAAACGAATGACAGCAATATTTTCTTGTTAGAAGAGATATAAAAATGCTGAATTCGGCCGGATTAAGTTGGTGAAATCATTTTTTTCTGTATTTCCAGGGCAGTCGTAAACAAAGATTTTAAGCGTACCCATTAAGATAAAGGAAAATGTAAGACAAAAGAAATATTATTATTTTACGGCTTGAGGCAAGAATTTTGTTGTTCTTGTGAAGGAATTGTAAGAAAACAATGTAAGCCGTTTCGTTTCGATAAACGCGGACTACTGTTTTGTTTCGAATAAATATTTGTATCCTTTTTTATTTTGCCGTCGGTCGTATTTAATCCTGTACTTTTGTTTCTTTTCTCTTGATTAATTTCTTTCAATAGTCTTACCTTGCTTTTTGAATTTCATTGCAAAAAATATATAAATAATAAAGTAAGATAAGATTAAGGTAGGCCATCGGCAAAATCCCTTCACTTTTGTCTTTTACGTAACGTAACGTAATCTCAAATTTTTATTTGAAACGTACCAAAGATGCCAGCTACTAAGTAGTAACGCCACTCTGCCTTACTTATAATCTTATTCCTCAATACATTACCGTCTCACTGCTGGAGTCAGGGATCCTCTAAAAGTGAGAAAGATTTAATGCATAGGTCATCATGCTTGTGAAATTTCTGATTAAACTTCATCCATCGATCAGACTTTTGCAGTCCACTACTGAATATAAGCCTCCTCCAAAGAAAGTTTCAGCCAATAATCACCACGCCTGGCATGCGTGTTAGCGACCACAGTGCGTAATGATGTTACACTAAAATACACTGCTGCCCATTTCCTAGATTTTGTGCCCTAGCCTCCTACGACATGGGAAAGAGAGTGGTGCTATTCCAGACCGATACTAAAATACAGTAACCGTCACCGTACGACAGATTAATCATTTACCTTGTTATTAAATAAATCGAATACTCGCAATTATATTATTACAACACAAAAGATAGATAAGGTATCATAACGATACTAATTCTACTATGAGTAGCCGAATCAAGAGTTCTAGAGGGGTTAAATTAAACGTAATCCTTCAATTGACACCTTTTACTAAACTGTGCAAATCAATTAATATCTAGGAAAAAAATGTTATTCTACCTTTAAAATACTAAGAGATACATTTTCTCACACAAAACCGTGTTCACAGAAGAAGTGTACAAAAACAGTGTAATCCGTGACGTTACGATAAATCAGGGCATTTGACGCGGCCCGTAGTTCCCCGGCTCAGCTGCCAATTCCCATGGTAAGATAAGATATACGGAACCCTACGAATCAGATGGGAACTACTTTAGACCAATTGCTTACGTAGTGCTATTTTTTTACTTTGATTTTATTGAATCGATACTTCTTTTAATGCGCTACGTGTAGTGAAAAAAACTTTCTTTATAATAAAGAATTAGTAAACTAGTAAATGTGACAGTACCGTAAGTGTGACCACTGCCACCCATGGATATGTGTATTCAACCCCAGATAAGATCAGAATCTTGCGTAAGGTTAGCCACAGATGCGTTGCTCCCCCTGAGGACTAAATTGGAATTCCTCGGATTAGTATGTCTCCCTTCAGACCAGAACACAGAAGCGCATAACATTGCTGCTATTAGGCAGTAATAGGTGTGGCAATGGTGCTTCCGGAGCCACACTACAAAGAGTTTTGTCACCTTTATATATTATTATTGATATACTGAATCTAGAAGCTTATAAAGTGAAATTTGACAAAGTTTCCCAGACACATTAAGAGTATAGACGCACCCGCAACCAGTACAGAAGTCTGAATTCATCAAATTATATTATTGGCCGAGGATTGAACCAGGAACAATTTTTCTATGAGACCGGTATGAACGCAGCGCCACGCAGCACATTGCATAAATATAAATATATTAAAGATACTATGGCTCTATCTAATACAATTATTATAAAGTTATAAACCTACCTATACATAACTAAGTTGGTACGCAGCTTCGTAGACATTTAATATCATACTTTCTATTATAATATTGTGGTACCTAAATATCATGGAATAAAACGGATATTGTTGCTGTGAATACATGTAACAAGCATTTATTATCCCTTAATAACGTTCTATCGTGTTACAAATTACCTACTCTAACCATTACATGAAAATAGGGATGTACCAGTAACGCGAATAAAATATAAATTATTATAATTATTTTAAGAAATATACAGGATGCTGGTTAATATTTCTTAAGGATTTTTTACCATAATTGGCTGTAAAGCACGCTGTTTATTATCCCAATGAAGATTAAAAACAAAATGGAAGTCGAAAATAATAATCGTCTTGTTCTTTACTAATATTAGATTTGTACTTGTATATTTAGTTTTTCTTCTAACTGGATGCAGATGGTAATTTACTGCATAGAGCAGTTAAAATTAAAAGGCTATATGTTTTGCTACATAAGTCTACATTTTGACTATTTTCATATGATAGAAGTTGCAAACGAGCGTGCAATCGACCTGGTCGTTTGTAGCCATTGCCATCTATGGGCATCTGTAATCAGCCCAGATAAGATTAGAATTTTGCCTAAAGTCGTTCATAGACGCGTTGAGAGGACTATGTTGAAACGCCTCGGATAAGTATGTCTCCCTGACCATTCCTTCAAACCAGAACACAGCAAAGCTTAACGCTGTTGCTATTAAACAGATATAGGTGTGGCGGCGGTGCCCCCGAAGTAGATCCAAAAAGGTTTCTACCACCTTTAAGACCACTTTACCACCACTATCGACATGGACTTCAATACACACGTACATTAAAGATGGTAGAGCTCTTTGTGGTTCGACTCCTGAAGCACCACCGCAACACCTATTCCTGCCTAATAACAGCTATGTTAAGTACTGTTGTGTTTTAGTCTGGGTGTGGTACGGGAGACATACATTTCCGAGGCATTCCATGTTAGTCCTCAGGGGTAGCGACGTGTCTATGGCTAACCTTAGGTGAGACTTTGATCTTACCTAAAGTTGATAACAGATGTCCGTGGGCGGCAGTAGCCACTTACCATCAGCTGGGCTGCGTGCTCGTTTGCTACTTCCATATTATAAAACAATACATATAAAAGAATCCGAATAATATCATATACGGTAATAATAACCTGATATAAAAAATGTCACGAGAATATAGAAACTTTGTATTATATTTTGTTACGTTAAGCTAGACAGACTTGTAGTACTAAGCCCTCTTAGTGAAACTTGCTCATTATACTTATATACTATATTTTACCCGCGGCTCCGTTCGCATAGATTTAACGAGACACGAGAGTACAAGTTACTTTATCTAAGAGGAACAAATAATTACCGACTTATAAACGCTTAAACGCTTTCTACACTCATAGCATAGATACATTAGGATTTTCTCCTGTGTCGTGGGTGCCATGGACATACAAAGACGAATACACAAACACCCAGACCCAGAACAGAAATCTAAACTGATCATTCAGATGTTTGTCTGGCCGGGGTTCGAACCCGGGACCCACTGCGTGTCAGACCGTTATGGTGACGGTTCCTTCACGTGGGTCGTCAAGTCACTTATGTTAAAAATCATTTTGCAAAACCACCGGAAGCCTTAAAAATATCATTGATAACTTAGCTTCATCATAAATTTAGAATTATAGTTGCACTAGTCTTGTTTTAAAGTAAAAGTTGCAAGTATTTGTTATTAAAAATACTCTTACACCACAACACTTTCATTTTTTATTCGCAAGCACGCTTACATACTGTTTTGTATGGTATGCAAATAAAAAGACAAATAAATATCTAACAAAAATACAGAGACCACTTAATACATATGTATATAAAGATAAATAGAATAATTAATAACATAAATATAGACACGTGACACTATGTTTCTTACAGACAAAGTACCACAGAATTGAATACGAATCTTACTAAACTTACAAAAACTTATCAAAGTAAACATTTTATTTAAAATAACATATCAAATCGTAAAAACGCCGAGTTGTGAGAAGAAAAATATAGCTGTCTAAGTGTACTATGTATGAACAAGCGCCCGTGTCATAGTCCCGGATCATCCCTATATGTATTAGGCTCAAATTTTATATAATTACCCTATTAGAACTACGGTCGGTAATTTAATATCAAACTAACTATAGCGCGTCACTTCATATACGGAAGTAACATCTAACCTTACCTCAGGAAGTGGGATAAATCGTTTTGAAGTGGTTGTCTACATCATATAATGAATCTTTTCTCTAAATTTCACGGTTTTAAGTCCAGAAGTTTAATCTCTGCCTTATGAGAATATCCTTTTGCTTACATATTTGGCATATTTATATATTTACATAAATTGGAGCAATGATCGCGTTGTCCACCCGAAGATAAGTGGTTACTGTCGCCTATGTTCATCTATAAGCTTCTCCATATAGAACAGAGGTTCTATCTGATAAGTACTAAGTTTGTTCAACTGTCACACTTGTGAGAACATCTCTCACAAGTGTGACAGTTAAACGGCAACCACACCCTTCTACCAACGCTAGAACTACTTCCCGGTAGAAATAGATGTGACAGTGGTACCTCCCCAGTCAAACCATACTCATACCACCTTGTACATATATATAAAGACGTAAATATTTAAATAAGTAATCTTTAAAAATCCCTGACGCTAAGTAAAATCAGTGGCGATAAAACCGAATAAAAATTCGTTACGACGAAAGTCACAGGTCCCTGTTTAACTTTTTCAATTCTTTCGTTCAAATATCGACGGGAACAATTTAGGGCCCAGAGTAATAAGTTTTGTGGCGGGGAAAAGGCGAAAATACACACGGAGTAAAAAATGTCAAGTGCCCCTAAAGCCATTATAGCTCAACTTTGTCGGATTTTACTGGAATTCTTTTGAAGAAATACGTAAGAAAATAACGAATTTGTGAACAATGATTATTTTCCTAAAAACAAGTACCTACATAAATAATGCTTTTTACACTTTCTGTACTCATAGCCGCACACTAAGATTTTCTCCGGTGTAGTGGGTGCTATGAACACACACAGAGAGGAACACAAGCATTCTGACTCAGAAGAAAAAAATAAATTCATCGTTTAGATATGTGTGGCTTGGCATCGGACCCGGAAGCTACTGAGTGTCACACCAGTATGGTGACCTCGCGGCCATGTGGGTCGTTTCATTTTTTAGAATATCTAAAGCGAAATAGATTTCAGTGGTTGGGTGGTTATAGAAAAGATTGGATCTTGCTGGTAAGCAGGAAAACCAGTGTAGTTGAACAAGGTAAGTACCACCGCGACACCTATTTCAAACTTAAAGCACTTCTTGCGTTTCGGTGGGTGTGGTCACCGGATTACTTATATGTGAGGCGACCATCTTAGTCCTCGGTAGAAGCAATGCATTTGTGATCGATTTCAGATAAAACTCCTGCTTTATACCATCCTATTCCAATGACGGTACTAACCACTGGTAAGTGGTTAGTGCCATCCGTGTTAATCAGACGGACTGCATGCTTGTTTGCAAGTTCAATCTGATAAAAAAATCTGTGCACTTAGTACAAGTTTATTACGTTTCCTCAAAACAATAATTGTTTTCGTTTTTGCCTAAACTCACATTGTTTTCTTTTTCGGCTACACTTTGCTCAGGGAACGACCCACGTGACCTATTTTTGACAAGGTTTGAGCCCTCTCCCTCTCCTTGATGATCATCCGTAGTATATGAGTAGACCTCCCTTCCTTCCCTAGTTTTCATGTAGTAATAATAGGTTTTTCTATCATTTTTTGATCAATCATCATTTGAATGTAGTTCAAAAAGCGCGAGATTTTCTTTAGGGATGTTGACTACGTGACGAACCGAAACCCTTTCTGTGACATATTGAGGGAAAATGTTATAAAATTAATTACTTTACTTCCACGCGTCTTTAGTATCAAAATCTATTAGATCAAGAACGCTTAGTGTCCTCGTCAAGTATTATCGTAGCGACCAAGTTTCGCAATCGCTCGACCAAACTCCTCACAACTCATCTCGACAGTTCGAAAGCCAATAAATAGTTTAGCGAAGACCACACCACTTCGTATAAATCCGTTGTCTGATGAAAATAGCTTTTTTATTAAATTGCGAAAGCTTACGAATATTATTATTATTTTATGATACCTACAAGTAGCAAACGAGCATACAGTCAACGCGGGGGTAAGTGACCACCCATAGACATCTGTAATCGAACCCACGTAAGATTAGAGTCTTACCTGAGGTCGGCCACGAAAACTTACAATGCCTCGATAACTATCACCCTTACACACCCTTTAAACCGAGCGAAGCGTTTAACACTGCTGTTATTAGGCAGAAACAGGTGTGACGGTGTTATCTTTGATTATATTTCAAAATTCCCAAATTAAAAAAAAAAAACGGGAATTTGTTTTTTTAATTTAGCTTTATTACTATAGCACCTTCGTTCCCAAAGTTCCCAGGTGAACCCCCACGGGTTTATGGGAGATGGGGGTCTACGTTGGCGTGACAAAAAAATGAGGGTCCACAATTCGTAAACGGGGTCTACGAAAATTTATCTGCTTTCAATAGTGAGGAACTAAAATGTTGGCTTGACTTCACCTATCAATATTTGTTTTGCTAGGTAGAACCAGTGTGTCCCTGTAGTTCCGGGACCAGAATAGAGCTACGGTATCCCCTGCCTGTCGTAAGAGGCGACTTAAAGGGGGCTT
>MOOZ01001674.1:201327-213492 GCA_002930495.1 Cecropterus lyciades | reverse complement strand
TTAATACCTAAGAAAATATATTATTTATAAATTCTGGAATACGGGTAATCGTGGACAAATCTGTAGGCTAACAGATGAATCTTTTTCTCAATATAAATTATCAGGAAAAAATTAGTAGACTGCCGGTCATTGTTGATAAATACATACATATAAATACATTTAATTAAGTTTAAATTATAAATATGTTTTAATTTAAATTTAATTAAATGTATTTATATGTATAAATATATTTCCGATGCTTTAAATAAAGTTCAGTAGTTTTTGTTTGATGCAATGTCAAACTTTAAACGAGGTACGGAACCCTTCGTGCGCGAATCCAACTCACACTTGACAGGTTTATATTATAACTTATGAATCTATACTAATATTATAAAGCTGAAGAGTTTGTTTGTTTGTTTGAACGCGCTAACCTCAGGAACTACTGCTCCGATTTGAAAAATTCTTTCGGTGTTAGATAGCCCATTTATCGAGGAAGGCTATAGGCTATATATCATTATGCTAAGACCAACAGGAGCGGAGCACCGATTAAGAATGTTTCAAAAGCGGGAGTTTTTTTTCTAATGAGAGGTTCCGCTGCATGCGCTGCGTTTTTGCTTTATATGGCAAAACAACGTTTGCCGGGTCAGCTAGTCACTAAATATTTATTGACTTCAAAATAATAATTGCACATAATAAAACTATCAACAGACGCACATCGATAATATTTTTAATTCGCAGCCGTCAGTCCTTGTAGCTGTTTTTTAGGGTATTGTACACAAAGGTAAAAACGCGACTATTACTCAGAATCCGCTGTCCATCTGTATGTCACTAGGCTGTATCTCAGGAACAGCATATAATGGTACGGAACACTTCGTGCGCGAGTTCGACTCGCACTTGGCCGGTTTTAATGATACATAACAGTTGGTGGGTTGGACGAGTTTGACATGTTTCCGTTTGGGGCCGCAAGCGTTTTGCATAAAGTTAGTTGGAGTTTAGTACAAGCGATGGACATCACAGCGTTGCTCCAAATTATAATACAAGTAGGCGTAGGATGTACATTTAATTTACAAATGCCTTGATTATACCAAATTCTAAATTTCTCAATTTTTAACGCATGTGTTTACGCGATACATTTTTTTTTTTTCAATATTACGAATTGTTACTTAAAGGTGTTAAAACTCATTGTGATCCGACTTCGGAAGCACCACCGCTACACCTATTTCTGCCTAATAATATCAGTGTTATGTTCTGCTGTGTACTGATCTGAGGGGTGTTGAGAGTGAGACGTACATATCCGAGGCGTTCCAACTTTGTCCTTAGGGGTAGGAACGCCGTCCATGTACTTCCGGGATCAGTATAGGGGTACGGTATCCTCTGCCTGTCGCAAGAGGTGACTAAAAGGGGGCTTTCGGGGTTTCGGGCGACAAGAGTGAAAGCTTGATCCGTCCAGCCAGGTGACCCCGGGAAGGACGCCGGTATGTGTGGTCGTGTACCGTCGTAAAGACCAGACGGTGCGGTAGGCCCAGCCGGTCACCGGGGTGGAGCCCGATGGGGCAATACACTCAGAGGACTCCGGTTGTGTTCCTTTGGAGATCCCAGAGTCCTCTTCGTAGCGCCGAGGACGGACACCGGGGGGGTTTTAGTGCGGTAAAATTCCACTTAACCTGACGCCGCTCCCACTGCGTTGGGTACCTTTTGAAGGTTTACCCCTCAAGAACAAAAAACGGGGTATTAACGGGGTAGTATCTGTACCTAAGGTAAGATTCAGATCAGATTTTCATTACAGTTGTCCATAGGTGGAAGTGGCATGCTTGTTTGCTACTTCAATATAATAAAGAAAAAATAGGTGTGGGAAAACAAATAAGCATTACAAATATACCATTAATATAACTGAGACACAATTTACTGAAAGTGTTTAACCTCGCTCTACATTCCCACTCCATTCAGTTTTTACTGAATAGTATATTTCTACGCAACACTTTGATCACGAAATAAAACAACGAGAATATTTCTCGTATTGTAATTATTTTCTGTTTATGTTTTCGTAAAGCTCATGATTCCAGCGTTAATGAATACAGGCTGTACTTGAGTTTGCCGATACATATTTTTAATTGATTTCCAATAATCTTTTGCTCTATTTCCTGACAAAATCAGAGTATATTGTATCAGCTAACACGTAAAATACAATGAGTAAGCACAAGGTATAATATAAGTCATTATAGCTTGCATTTGATATTGGCTTGGATTGCAACTTTTTGGTGGGCCTTAAGCCCCACTGCTGGTTTATTTTTATAATATAGAAGTAGCAAACGAGCATGCAATCCACCTGATGGTAAGTGGCCACTGCTACCCAAGGACATCACTAATCAGCCCCAGATCAGAGTCTTACCTCAAGTTCGCCTCAGATGCCTTACCAAATATCGTTTTTAAATTAATTATTACCTATTATCAAATATTGACTATGCCCATAATAAACCTAAAATATTTGCTTAAACTGCAAAATAGCACTCGAAACAAATGCATAGAATTTAGTATTTCTCACGTAACTGTACGTGTATTTGTGGCTTGCACATATTGATTCAGCGATAGCTCGTAGCAGCTGAATTTAACTCGAATATATTGACGATGGCTCCGATATCCCTGTGGAGATGGAAGATGGGCGCTACAAATACCTACTTCTTATACATATTAGATTGTAGCCGAAACATGTGACGACTGACGGCATAAATACTGTGAAATGTATTGAAGATCAAATCACATTATTAGCATTATGACTATACTTAAATAAACGTCTTAGGGATTTTACGAGAACGAAGAGACGTAAGAACAAAAGGGACTGAACTCGAAAATTATTCACATTGACTTTAATACTTTAAGCTACTTTTAATAATGTAGTCTATTGTCTAGCGAATTCAGAAGTGACGATTGTGCGCTATAGAAATACGTAAATGTGTACAAAATATAAATTTCGCATTAGGTCACTTTTACACTCCATGTGATACGAATGTTAAATTTTAACAAACATAATTAAAAATTACATTACTTTATTATTACACAAATATCTATTGCGAGACTAAGAAGGGAAGCTAATAAATCGTGTGAAAAGGCAGTAAGTAGGTACGTATATTTTTGGGTCTTAGATAAATTTTCTTGGAAATCGGAAGGAGATTAATATATTTATCTACCGCGTTTATTGTTGCCTGGTACTTGTACATAAGATTCATGTTCTTGTTCCGCTATTCTCGGAGGAGTAGACCCAATCGAAGACCTATTTCTATTGATAGCTTTACGTATGTTCACTTATAGTCTATTGATTTAAAATCTATCTTCTTGTAGATATGTAAAAGTTAAAGAATAAGTTCTCACTCATCGACTAACTAATCTGCGATGGTTAGTTAAAAGCCTAAATTATGGACAACAGTTTTATTACTTTATTATGTAAACATAGAGTTATTATCGAATAAAAACAACAAGGATTATTTAATATTCCAGCACTAAAGTGATTATAGTGAATCCCTATACGGGTTGTATGTTTTTTAAATTCGGCATTCTGATTAGAAATAATGAAATATCTGTTTTTGAAAAATTTGCCCCTAAGGGGTGATGTTGGTATTTTTAATATTTAATCATTAAAGAGCCTACGCAGCAATGTTGGTTAGCCATACTTTTCTGTTTAATAAATTTATACAACTTTTAAATTAAATAACAATATGTAAAATAATAATTAGGCTTTTAAACATTTTCTGAATAACCATACCAATACTAGACCATACTCAAAGTTAACGCTGTTGTATTCACGGTCCTTCTGTCGTATGAATTTTCCTTTTAAATATCTTTAACATGTATCTTTAACATGTGTGAGTGTATATATCACACATATTAAAACGTTGTTCACAAAAGTTAAATCAAGCAATTTAAATCAGTATGAATAATGCTTTTTGCTTTTGTTACAAGGTAAAATCATTAAAAAAACATTCAAAAAGAACTCCCAATGTGTCCATTAATCATATTAATCATTAATTTTCTTTTTACACGTTGGCTGTCTCTGCTTTGTGCATTTTTAAAAACCTCGCGTAAATCCAAGGTGGCGTCGTTAATAGAATTGCTAATTGGAATATTTCTAAAAGATAATATTTTACTGATTAAGAATACGGATTTATAAAAACTAAGATTTAATTATACCTTTTTAAAAATATACGTTTTTAAAAGCACTCTTATAGTCGCGTCATTTTGTTTTTCGTATTCTCAAGCAACCTTTTCATTTGTTATCACGGTGATGCATAAAAAACAATAGGTCCGCCATGTTCGGGCATCTGCTATATTTGATTTAGATTAATCACAAAGATTGTTATGTTTTTTTAATTGGTTTAAAATTTAGAGGCACGCTAAATAAAAGCTTATAAAATGGTAATTAGCGAAATAAAACCGCTGCTTAGCGATAAGATCGCCTATTACATGCGACGTATCTACATTTATGTTATTGTTATTTTTGTTTATTATTATAGTGTGCAATATAGAGTATTCTATTCTATTCTTCTTACCGTGATCAGAAGTGGAGAAGGCGCGGTGTAGAGAAAATAATATTGATGTAAGTATATTTTTATATGGAAGTAGCAAACGACCATACCGTTTACTGATGGTAGTAGCCACTGCCGCCCATGGATATTTATAATTATCTCCAAATAAGATCAGTTGAGGTTGGCCACATAATCATTCTACCCCTAAAGACTAAATTGGAAAACCTCGGCAAAGGTATGCCTCACTTATAACACACTTCATACCGAAACACACCATCGCTTAATACTGCTGTTATTAGGCAGAAATATGTGTTGTAGTGAATGGGGAGTCGAACCCTTAAGAATTCTAACAATTTCAATTATAGGTTCATTTACAGCCAGTTGATCGAACATCAGAAAAGTGATTAAGACTAACTATCGTAGTAAATAATCCAGTTCACAGAAGCAGGCATGGCTAGTAAGCCAGAAAATTAACGTGAAAAAAGAGCGAACTATCAATTGTCATTCACGTAACTTTATTGCCGGCTGATTGATCGTCTCGGGACCTCGTGTTCTGAGGCTTTAAGCGTTTTTTTATTCCTCCAATTTGTACCCGTGACCTAGAATTTTTTACTCTCAAATCCTAGGTCTACTGTTTGATTTCAGCTAGTTTCGTGTTGGCACTATTCCAATAGAGAGGCCTGAAAATAAATCTGTTTTTTATATTGTTCAAGTCTGTACTAAATGGACCACATTAAATACAGTCTTTTTCATGTTTTTGTCAGGTTTTATATGTTTTGACGTCTCGTCAAATCTAGAATTTTGAACAGTCATTTTTCAGAAGTATGAGCCAGTTGTATATTTTTGTTGGTATTCTGGTTATTACTACTAGTTCCAATACAATATCTTTCTTAGCTTTAGAACTGTACTGATGTCGAGTTTATACCTTGAGTTTACAGTTGGCGTTTGTGGTTTTTACTTCTATAATGATGTGATATAGTGATGTCGAGTTTATAAGGTAATTATTATAGGTAAAGGTAGGTTTGTGGTTTGATTTCCAACAGCCCATCGTCAGGTACCAACTTATAAAAGCAGTTTATGCTGTTCTATTTTTAATTAAGAGTTACTTATGCATATACTATATTCTAATTACGTTTCTCAGAGGTAACAACGCATGTTTGTCCAAATTTTAGTATGTTTGAACGCTATTTTGGGATCAATTTAACAGTTTTATGAAACCATAAAAGATAACCATAGGCGGCAGTTACTTACCATTTCTATAATATAAAATATTTTAATGATTGATTAAAATCTTCCTATTCAGAGGTTACAATACATACGTGGTTACATAATACTTATCTATAAAAAAGGAAGATCCTCTTAGATTTAATATAGGCACTGCACTAGTCACTTTGCAAGTGACTACTGCAGTGCCTTTTGGGCAAGAAAAAGTGTATTTTGGGCTGTCTTTAGGTAAATTGCTGACACTGAAGAAAGGTTCTGAAATCCCGTTCTATCGTCGTACTTTGTAAAAATCTCTTCCAAACGTCTTCGGAAGCCTGTCGAACTAGAACTGATGTAGGGATAACGATCTAGGAATTCTGTGATGTATTTGGTTGAGTTTTTACGGGTTTGGAACAGATTGTCATTTGACTACGTCGGTACCATTGCACCTATTTCTGTCTTATAATATCGAAACATCGCTCAACAGAGCACTGCTGTATTTCTGGTCTACGAGGTCGTAAGGGAGACATACTTATCTGTGCTTAGTCCCCGAATAAGTAGTATTTAGGGTTGATTACAGATGTCCATGGGCGGTAGTTACCACTTGCCATCAGATGAATTGCATGCTCGTTTGCTATCCCTAAATTGTAAAAAATATCCCCCTAGTGGTAAATTCATGAAAAATAAAAAAAAATACATTGATTTAATTTTACTTACAACTATAATACAAGTAACTTTGTTGTTATATATTCATAAATTTCTCTCTTTTTAATATTCTTTTTTCTTTAGACTGCCTGATGTTTGGCTGGCAGATAATGCACACATTAAGTCCACCTTTGTACACAAAATTATTTAGTATGGTACATAAAGATTAAATAAATAAAAAACTTTACACAAATTTCACGTTTATTAACAAAGATTTTTATGAAGAAGAAACGAATAAACTTTTGCAGAAAATAGCACTAGAACTACATTTTTGTACAGCGAAGTAAGCAATACATCTAAGCACACAAAACTATCATTTCAAGTCATCGATCGTTATTATGGTGCAAACATTTTCATCTGGAGGACCGTTATAGTTGACTACCGCAATAAAGTAGGAAAAATGTTGCAAGTTTGTTTACTGAACAGATCTCAAAGTCCGTTGGTACATTTGTTGTTCCTACAAAGTTACTGATACAACGCAATTTCTCTGGAATAATCCTCATATATTTCAAAGAATTACAAAGTACGAAAACGTTTTATTTATTTTATTACTTACATAAATTACTAATACTTTAACTTTTTACGCGATCATTTATATAAATCCGTTCTTCTATCACACATTCGTTTATAGACAATACTTTGGCGATGACAGGAATTGCGGGGAGAAGCGTTTGACAATATCTGTTTTAAAATAAATTATAAAGATCATTAAAAATAAGTTTTGAAAGCAATATTTGACGACTTGCAATTTTCTGTACATTTCTGTACATTAAGTTTTGTGTTATTTATACTCGCCCATTAATGGAAAAATGTGGTTTAACTGACTAATATGTATTAAAAGCTACTACTCCTCGTCTATACTAACTTCAACTTTGCTATATCTCACACTCCTCCGCACGCAGTACTTATTTTTAATAAGGAATCGGAAGTTTTTGCTTTACGTATCAATATGTAGGTGTATCCAAGTAAATTTTCATAGCGTAGTTCATATTATCTTCGTCTTAAATTGAAGTTTAAAAATGTATGTAAAAGCACGCAACGATAAGCAAACAATTTCTTAATTAGTTTGTCGAGTCGAAGTAGTTCGTAAAATAGATAGATAGCGTCTGAACCATAACGTAGACGAAGTTTGGACAAGAAAATGATCGATGTATAAAATCTATTAAGGGATATTAATATTAGTAAGATGGTTATTTTTTCACTCTCACATTATAGACAATAAGCGAGATGAAAGTATAAAAACTAGTACTTTACATTGTTAAAAATATTAAAACAAAAATCCGACTGCTAAAAAAAGATTGATTGCACTCAGTTTCTGTTCATTGTTTCATTTCTTACCTATATTAGAATGATAATAAAAAAGTCTTTCGTTAACTCCGATTCTCTATTAGAAAAAACAATTTTTAAAAATTATATAGCCTATGTCACTCTGGAAATTGAAACGATTCCAATGATAGGTCATATGTAATAATCCATCAAACCGTTTGGGCGGTAGCGTGTGCCAAAGAAATTGACATATAAACATGCATACAAACATACGTACATACTCTCGGAAAACACCCTCCTCTTGACACAGTCGGTTAAAAATAATAACGAAAAACCGCGCGACATCGTGGCAATTCGAGGTAGTACCTGTCTGTTAGGTACTCGAAAGGTACTGGGTACGATATCCTGTAATTAGAATTTAGATTTTACTATGTGTATGTAGAGACATTCCTTTACAAGTAAATACGAGTATATACTCGATACTTTTGTTTCGATACCAAATACTTTTATTGCGACACTCACTACTATCGAAACGAAAGTAGTTCGTATCGAATCGGATCAAACTGTATGAAATGTTATTTAACATTTTTTTTATTTCTGAACGACCTTTTTTGTGAACAAGTCAGACACAGACTATGGTATGGGATGTAATGAAATTAATGTTTCCCTGGTTGTATAAGATTGTCCTAAAACATTTAATTGTTGTTACAACATCGGTTCCAAGTGAATACTTATTTTCTAAAGCCGGTGCTACAATGTCACAAACAAGGAACATACCTTTACTCGTAATGAATAAATCTGTGGCTATTATTTTGGAACTTGTTAAACACTATCACTGCCAAGATTTTTTTCTCTTTTTATATTAGTGCCATAAACATAAGAAAATTTATCGATATGAGTAAACATCGATACTTCAAGGGTACTCACATGAGTAGTATTGAAAATCACTTAGAGTAATACTTAAATGAGTAAGTATAGGTACTTTATGGGTATCGGAACGTCTCTATGTCTATGTACATGCACTTATTTATTTATTTATTTAAAGCAATTGCTTGAAGTGCTTACAGCAAAGCCAACGCGCACAACAAGCTAATACAAATTAACATTTTAAACAATTTTATTTTCTTTTGTAACTGTATAAAATTACGTAAAACTAAGTAACTGTATAAAGTTCTAACAGAAATGCAAAAATCATTAGATGACGTATGGAAAACGTCAATATCTGTTCCTGAGCAATTGAAACATTGAGTAACCGTATAGCTTGAGCTGTTGGAGCATGTTGCGCGGTATGCGCGCGCGCCGGCGGCGCCGCGAACACGGCCCGCGTGCGCCGCGACGGCAACCCCTCCGGAATAAATGGTGAAAAGCGGCACAAGGTGGTGGGATTATCAATGTTATTATTTAAAAGTTTGTAATAATGCATCAATAGGGCAATCTTACGCCTAAGTTCCAATGTTTCTATGCCAACCATTCCCGTCACAAATAGGGATGGATACAATAATGGATAGTACCCATACATGTTTTATACAGATAACGATTGAATTTCTTTTGTATCTTCTCAAGCATGAGTGTGTATTTAAATTCATGGGGATCAAAAATTGTGTGTACAGAAGGGTCTTTACTAAAAAACTAATTTTCTAGGAGCATAAAGACTGCTTCAGGGATGTTATGCATATTATGGAATGGAACGGATCTGTATACGGATACGGATATAGTATTATTATACCGTTTTGGATACGGTTACGGATATGTAACAATTGCGGATTATCCGTTACTTTCGGATAGTTTCATTTCGAAACGTTTAATATCTACAAATAGGTAATAATTTGGTTTTATTACTATGTTATCATTTGCTATTACAATAAGTCATATCCGTTATTATTATAACTTTATTGATTAGGCAAATCAGTTTTAAGTTATTTACTAAAACTAAAAAAAACAAATCTCGAAACCTTACCGAAATTTTTATATCGGATACGGTTGTGAATATTTATTTATTTCGGATACGGAGCTCCATAACATCTCTGCTATATACCACCAAACTTCTAAATTCGGATTTGTAGTGACATTTCGTGTCAGTAAGACTCGCGAGACGCGATTAGCACAAACTTTGTACGAGTAAATTAGTTTGCATTTGTTCGGAGTAGTTTTGCTGAGTTAACGCGTTCTCATAAGTGAATTGAAAAGTTTTTGGAATCAATTATGTGATTTCTTTTTCTCATTCAAATGCAAAAAGGGATCATCTCCACTACAGGTGGTAGAACCAGTGCAGTTCGACCGGGGAAGTACCACCGCCACACCTATTTTCACGTGAGTAGTTCTTACGTTTTGGTGGAAAGGTGTGGTTGCCGGCTCACTTATATATGAGTCGACCATCGTTGTCCTCGGGAGTAGCAACGCATCTGTGATCGACTTCAGATAGAACCCCTGTTCTATATGAAGTTGCTTACAGATGTCCATGGGCGATAGTAACCACTTACCACCAAGAGGACTGCATACTCGTTTGCTACTTCAGTCTAGTATAAAATAAAAATTTCTTTTACGATTCTTTTTAAAAATACTTTTATGTAATTAGCATTGTTTGACGTATATATCTTTTTCTTTTAATTGAACTTTTAAGTAAGTAAGTACTAAATTTTGACGAATCCAATCAAATTAGAAATAAAGCAGGTCTTTTATAAAACAACAAGAATTTAAAAACTAAAATGACTCATTAACTTAGTTGAGTTGACTATTAAACTGAGATATTATTATCAATGAAAGAAAACTATACCTACTCAGTGATCTAGTAGAATTTAAAGATTAATTAACAAAATATACAATCTACACAACATATATATAATACTAATATGTAAAAATGATAAAATGTATGTCTGTGTCCCTTTGTTAGTCAATTACATGAAATTTTGTGTGGTTATGTGTTATTTATCCTTTATACTTTTTTGGCGACTTTTTTATGTCCCGTAACGAAGCACGAGAACTTCAGCTAGTATTCAAAATACTTATGCAATCTAGTTATTAAATACAATCTCGTTAAACTCGCGAGGTCTCGCCTACTTTTCGACCGAGATCATTCTCGCTAAAAAGGCCCGGGTCTCGCAAAAACGAGATCTCGCGAGATCGAGATTGCATTCACTATCTTTGACGGATTATAACATATGACATATCATTTGAATCGACTTAGTTGCCCAAGTGACATAGGATATATATTTTTAAACGTCTTTTATGCTCATAGCCCTATTATATTTATATATTACTAGCTTATTTCAGCGGTTCCGTCCGTTTCGGCCATATTTACCACATTAATGAGTATTCTAAGAGTAACAAAGACACATACATTCTTACAAAGTTTCGCACTTGTAATACTAGTAAAGTAAACGTTACATACTATGAATTCATGGGTTAAATAGTATTGTTACGTAAATGTTACATAGATAGAAATAAACGGCAGTTACAAAGATAACAGTAATTTGGTAAAATTGCAAATTTATTACAGGATTCGTCGGAAATGAGATTGCGCCCACAGTAATGCAAATTCGTCGGTAAATGTGCCCCCGACGAAAACAAAATAATATGAAACAGTTCAATTTCACAAATGCAGCTTATTCAAACCGCTACTGCCTGAGAGGTATTTTTAATACAAAATAGCGAAATACGGACGGCATATCCCATTATTTCTGTAAGATATAAATAAACTTTATACCAGAATGTGTTTCCTTAAATTTTTGACAGATGAGTTAAGACAGAATTACATTAAGGATGTTCAAATTCGGAATATTTTTGTTTTATGTTTAGTTCTTTTTAAATTGAAATTGAGTAGTAAGGAATCTTGAATTCTACGTGATGATAAGTGGTTGCTAGAGACCATTGACATTTGTAATTGTCTGCAATCGTATTTGAAGTTGGCCTATGGAGTAATCCTATTCCAAAAGACTAAACGCCTAATACAAGTGCCTCTCTTTTTGTCTTATATCCAAAATGAATCATAGCATTTCTGCCTTGTACCTGTGTTAACACATAAGAAATACACGAGACTGCAGTGACGTAACAATTATATGCACGAATATTTATCTCCTTTGTAGTTGATTACACATCCCCATGGGCAAGAAACCTTAAACTTTACTTTGGAAGGTGGTTAACCTTAGGTGAGACTTTGATCTTACTTGGTTGATTACAGATGTCTATGGGCGGCAGTAGCCGCTTACCATCAAGTGGGCTGCAGGATCGTTTGCTACTTCCATACTATAAAAAAACCTGTGGTAGTAAACACTAACATTACAATGAATAACAAAATTTCAAGGATTTGTTCAAAATTAATCCAACGGGAGCTTAACTTTTTGGCATAAACCAACATTACATATCACGCGTCGCTTTGTGAAACTTATGTTCATAAATAATTTAGCGATTTAACGCGACTGTGAAGTATTAGCGTGGGGAAAATTATACAATTCAAATGAGACCGTTGGGTGGATGGGAAAGATAATGACGTCATTAC
>MOOZ01001674.1:181806-195844 GCA_002930495.1 Cecropterus lyciades | reverse complement strand
AATGATGAGTTTAGATTTCTGTTCCGGGTCTGGGTGTTTGTGTATTCGTCTTTGTGTGTCCATGGCACCCACGACACAGGAGAAAATCCTACTGTGGGTCTATGAGTGTAAAAAGCGTTTATGTAGTAATATTGAAGTAAATCTTTTATTATCTTAAACTAACAGAGTTAAGGACACCACGATATTAACTTCAAGTTTATCCATAGCGATAGTAAACTAAACTAAACTCTTTTTACAAAGAGTACAAAACATTTTGTTGACTTGTAACACTTAATTGACGAACCACATAGTGCTAATGCATGGTGGTGACTCCCGGATTCGGTACCAGGCTAAGCTAAATTAATTGTTTTTGGAATCTGGTACATATGTCATTTTTGTCATTATAATCAAACCTATCATCATATATATATCATGACGACCCGTGTGACGGAGAGGTTACCATACCGGACTAACACGCAGTGGGTCCCGGGTTCGATCCCCGGCCAGACAGACATCTGAATGATGAGTTTAGATTTCTGTTCTGAGAATGGGTGTTTGTGTATTCGTCTTTGTGTGTCCATGGCACCCACAACACAGGAGAAAATCCTACTGTGGGGCTATAAGTGTAGAAAGTGTTTAAGTGTTTATCATAGCTTACTTGTGGTCGTACACTATGCTTACCAAATTCCGATAGAAAAATTTCACGCACGTTTGAAAAAACTAGGTGGTATGAGGTTGTTATATTATAAAGCATTTGTTACTCTCCAATAGATTTGCATAATATAATGCTTATTCTCATAGAATGACGGAGTAACATAAGCTGATCCTTCCTATCTCACGTATTTTCGTTAATATTAAAGAGTGCCTACATTTTCAGACATTGTAATACATCTTTCTACCTGTAGGAGTGTAAGTTAATTTAAGATAATATAGTTAATTTATGAATATACGTGTTAGTCTGTAAGGTATATATTATATGGACCTCTGTATTCAATTATACTCATATACTCCTGTTTGTATTGTCTGAAATAAATTAAATGATGGTGATGATGATGATTAACAAATAATAAATTATTGCTTCAAAAATCAAATCTGGATAACGTATATTCTCTTCTTAAAAATATATCTTTACTTGGAACTTAAATATTATATATAAGGCAAACTCTAACGACATGGAAAGAAAAAATCAGTAGTTATTTTTATTACAACTACATATTAATGAGAGACCCCGTTGATCCGGGCTAAATATTAACTATGAGTAACCCGGGTGAAGATTTACAGGGCTCATCGCAAAAACTCGGTTTAAGGATTAAGGAGTGCAAAGATTCGACATAAAGTGTCCGCGTCACGCTTCGTTATTCATTAAGGTTTTGTAAAAGGTGTCGAGGTCCAGTAGCTGTGACGCAGGCTCCTGCAGAGGCAGTATCCGCCCAGACGCCGACGGGGTAGCTCGCGCCCGCCCAAGCCGCGCGAATCACGCTCTCGATTCGAATTCGTAAATCACTTCTTAATTTCCTAAGTGACTTGTTTATTTATTAGTAGTGTTCTCTCCCTGAAATTTGTTTATGTCTGCTGGATTAATGGAATCGGTATGAAATATTCTGATTGATTAAACTTTTGTATGGAGGTTAATACACGCTAATCTCAAAATAATTGCCTGTCAATACGAACAGAAAGATAAGATTGGTAATTCGCATGGAATTGAAATCTCATTGCATTATTGTAATGTAAAACATTTAATTTATAGTTGAATTATCTTTCCAAGCTCTCATTATGAAGAAACTGTAGAAAAGTTTTAAGTAGACTTAAGTTATCTGGTTTTTAAAGCAGCTTTACAGGACGAGGCTTACAGCAGTATTCGATGTTCTTTTCATTTATTAACGTAGAAAAGACCTTATTTTCACAAAAGATTTCCTTCCGTGAACTAGATACAGTATGTACTATATAAAATTATAACGCTATTAATAGTTTTTCTTTTATTTTGAATCAGTTTAAATATTAGATATAAAAGTTGTAGATACAAATGATTTGCTAACGAGTAGGATACAAGTATTCCATAAAACATCCCCTTACGTAATAGTTTAACGATATACGATGTAGATGCCAGCTTTAACCACAGCTATGTACTATTAAAACCCACTAAATGCAACCGCAACCCTTGCATGATTCATGAATATATTCGGCCCATTACTGATTTAGTATCTAATTTTCTGCCCTGCTACATTTTGAGTGTCACCAAATATTTATTAGTACTTCGTATAGGTATTATTTTAATAAATTGTTGTACAGGCATCTGATACTACATTATGTGTACAAGCATACAGACCACTGTTCCTGTGTCCAAGCCGGTGACAGATGCGTTGCTACTCCTAAGTAGTCAGATAGCCTTATGACTGATAAGTTGCATAGTCATCCGACATTCCTTTAATCGAAACGCAGAACATCTTTATGCTAGAATAAGACGTGGCGGTTAAAAATACTGGTTTTCCACTTTTCGAAAGTATGAACTCTTAAAGTAAGTATGGTTGCCGATTCATTTATATAATAATAATAATCTTTATTTCATAAAATAACACAATTTTAGTAAACAATGTTATTAGGTGTAGGGTAACATTATAGTAAGATTGGACATAACGTTTATCCTCAGTTACCTAAACTGGGCGAGAACCTATAATATAGGCAACTGATAAGAATACTGATATATATATAAGGCGACTACCTTAGGAAGACCCTCGGAAGTAGCAACTGTGGTCCATGAGTGTCAGTGACCACTTACCATCAGATGGTCTACATGATTGTTTGCTACTTCAATCAGTTATACTTATACATCAAAGTATAACTGATTGAATCATCAAGTCATCAGTTATACATCAAAAAGTCCAATGGTAATCGTCAACAATTGATGATTCCTCGATACAACAACTCCACAATCTTGTTTAAAAAGTAGATGCTTAATTTCTTTCACAAGTCAATAATTTTGCATAAAACCTACCGTATGATGAGGATGGTTCGCGTTTGTCTCGCGTTAGAATATTGAAAAAAAAAATTACGGGTTAAAAAAATCAGTATATAAAAACTTATTAATCTATTCTTAAATTACCCTTAAATGACTGAGATCGTGACAGGAATATAATAATAAAAAAAACATTTTGTAGCGAAAGATGAGTTGCTAATTAAATCACTTTATAGGAATTTCCCACGAAGCAGGCATTAGAATTAATATTTTACCTTTGAGGTACATAATATCTGTTCTGTTTAGTTTTAATACAGATTTTAGTCTATTGCTATCGCATATTGAACAATATTACAGGGAAACTTATATAAATATTCCTTTTTAGTATTTATAGAAGCGACATTTAGATCTTCGGAGAAAAGTTCACTGCACTTTAAACACGTAATTATACCAACCTCATAAAGAGTCAGAGGTATTATGGATAAGCTCGAACACGTGTGGTGGGTTAAACTGTTAGTGATAACTAGTTAAAAGACATCAATCGATGGAAAATGCATAGAGAGCTATATATATATATATATTACATTCTATTCTGTTCCCGAAAAGTGCATCAAAACTGTTTTACATGTTTGTTTATCTCACGTTCGTCTGTCGAAGCTAATCATGATAACAGCTGAATCGGCTTAGACGGGACTATTACAAGTGAATACTTTGTAGGTGTAGGGTAAAAGAACAAAAATATAGCCTAGGGTTATCCCTAGGCTATATTTTTGTTATATAACATTATTTCTATGCTACAAAACAGCAAAATAATATTAATTTCAATATATGTATGTTGCTTCAGTACATACACATAGTCCCGAAGCCGGCGTTCAACATATTTTGTTAGATTACAACGACGAATCTACATATGTCCTACGAGTATATAAGCACTGACTTCAGAACTATGTACCTAATATGTATTGAGAACCTCCTCCTTTTTGAAGTCGGTTAAAAAGGCTATGCCAAGGCGGTTAAAAATATTATCTTTATATTTGTCAACCGATAAGCATAACCTTTATATATTACTGGTTATATGATAATATTTTCTTTTTTGGTAGCTATTGATTGACAAGTTAAGTTATTAATAAAAACATGAACATAGTTATATAATTGTCGCCAGCGTTTTCAGAACGCTTCCGAGGGTTGACAATGTGGATGAAGCATATAATTACGAGGAAGTATTACAATTATTTATATTGATTTTGTATATATGTATTTAAGTTTAAGTTGGTATATGTATTTTTTTTATTAAATATGTATTTTCTTTTATAGTATGGCAGTAGCAAACGAGCATGCAGCCCCTCTGATGGTAAGTGGCTACTGCCGCCCATGGATACCTGTAATCAACCCTAGGTACGATCAAAGTCTCATCTAAGGTTAGCCACAGATGCGTGTCTGCCCCTGAGGACTAAGATGGAATGCCTCGAAAAAGTATGTCTCCCTTACCACACCCTTCAGACCAGAACACAACAGCTATGCGCTGTTGTGTTGGCTGCTGTTATTAGGCAGAAATAGATGTGGCGGCGGTGCTTCCGGAGTCGAACCACAAATAGTTCTACCACTTCTAAAAATTAGAATTTTGTGAATATAAATACGCAAAATATAAAAATACCGTGAATTTTTTATCACAATTAAGGGAGAATATTGACCACCAGTCGCAAAGTAGTAAAATGTAAATGGGCTACAATTAAATGCAGCCGCTAAACCAACCAAGTCCTAAAATTATAGAAGCGAGGGGATACTAACAGACTAGCTTTAGACATAAAAGGAAAAGTAGAAGCGGCTTATAAAGCCGACACTGAGCCGGAAACGCATTAGGACTAGCCATAAAAATTCCTGGCATTCACTCACAAGTGGTGAAATGGCGGTACACAGCGCTTAACAGAAATATATGTGCATACATTTTGAGATCTGAATTTGAGGATTTTGTTGGCTAAAGTAGCTGATGGCCTAAACGTCGTATGGACACTTAACGATTCGTTTTAACTTAACGCTTTGAAAAATGTTTTATTTGGAGAATACCGCTTATAATAACCATTTTGAGGAGGAAATGCAAAATGTTAATTATAAATAAAATCCAGTTTTGAATAATTTGTACCCAAAAATTACTACATAAGCTCCATTGATATTCATTCAGAAGGTAGAAGGTGTCTGGTTCGATTACATAGGTTTCTGGAGGCATAATCGCGGAACCTATTTCTGTTTAGTAAGGCAGTAAAGCAACTAACCGTTGCGCGTTGTCGTGTTCTAGTCTGAGGTGTGATAATGGAAACATATGTACTTGTATTCCAATTTACCCCAGGTGTCGCGGTAGCTAGCCGTAGGTAATAATATTTTTTATTCTGGGGTTCATAATAGACATTAATTGGCAGTAGTGGCCATTTACCATTAAATGGGCTGCTAGCTCGTTTGCTATTTTTATATTATAAAAAGCAACAATAATTTTCTTTAAATAACCGTTGTTCTTACGAAAATACACACTAAAACATAATACATAAATATAAAATATATAAAAAGTTACATACCTATATAATACATAATGGTAATACATAAATAAAAATAACGTGGCGAAAATCTACAAATAAACTTTTATTTTGTACAATTTTGACAGCAACTGTTGTCAATTCTATGTAGAGTAGGGCTTTTTTTATATAGCACGAAAGTAGCGAACGGGCATGCAGCCCACCTGATGGTAAGTGGCTACTGCCGCCCATGGACATCTGTAATCAACCTTAGGTAAGATCAAAGTTTTAAGATTAATGTTAGCTGACATATGATTTGCCTATATAGTAATAGATGGCGTTGTATAGATTTCAGAGTACAATTATTTAGATTATTATATTTTTTTATTTTGTCGGCTGAATTTTTGGTTTAACTTTATATTTATACTCTCGCTCGCCTAAATCTTAATACATGCAAAGATTTTCTTTACCTTTGTTATTATATATGCTCTTTTTTTTTAAACTAAGAAAACGTCTTCACAGAGTCTAACTTCAGAATGTAATAAGAACGCTGACATAATTCCTAATCACTAAATAAACATATTTATATATATACAGGTAAATTGGGCGCAGTAGCGTAATGAAAATTAAGTTTTCGGAAACTCGAGCGATAACCCAAAGTCAATTTTAAACTATTGGTCTAACTCCATTAGCTTGATGGAACCTGTTGTTAAAGTTGTTAAACTTTATTACAATCTATTAATAACTTCGGTATGATTTTGGACCTAAGAATCGTGGACAAGGGTTTCCATCATCAATCTTTTAGTATTCCATTGTTAAACACGGGTCGCTGAAAATGAGTTTTGGTTATGTTTCACAATACCGGTTAAGTGGAAGTTGGTAGACTGTATAATGTATAAATTTATGAATATATTACGAAGATTTACAGGTTAGAATATTTTTTAAAACAACTATAAGGTTAATTTATTTTTCAAAATGTTACATTATGAGGGGCATTAAAAGAAACGAAAAGAAAGTAATATGAAATACAATTTATTAATCAATACACAAGTATCACCTGAAAATTTCGTTATGACGTTTCGATTTAAAAAAATATGTATTTTTTTTAATTTTAAAGAAATTAATCTTTAAGACAGGCAATAAATCTAGCAAGATAGCATTGTTTAACTCGCCTTTCTAACGATTGCGAAGTTTTGAGTTTCGAACGGACAGAAGTAAAAAATAACTGATTTCCATGATACAAATAGTAATTTATTATTGTTGGAAGAAGATTAGAGAGATCAGATTAGAAGAATAAGAATGAAATTGAGCGGGAAATTGCTGCTACAAAATAAGATTTGATTTAAATAGGTTGAGAAATGCAGAATAATAAACCGAATACAAAAAAGATTTCTCATAGAAAAAAAGAGAATGAAGTCAAAAAATAAAGGAAGGGAGACAAAGAAAAAGAAAGAGGACTTTAATACGTAAAAATGGTTAAAAATATTCTACAATCTTCAACATCAACGATGATTACCTAATAGGTAATGAAAGGAAACCTACAATTCCTCCCCAAGTTTTATGGAGAAGAAGCGGCAAAAGAAACTCCATCGTTTAAAAACATGTAATACTATTACTGTCCTATTCTAATAGCGCGTATGTATGTGGAAAAAGCAATTCATACAGGTTGTAAAGGAAGTTATATATAAAACCGTAAGTACTTATAAGGGTAATGGACTCAGTAAAGCCGAGACTTAAACCTACTTTTGTATTGTATTCTATTATGCCATAATATTACAAGAGGAAAGTGAAACGAGAATTAATTACATAAGCTCCATTGCCGGTTCATTATGAGGTTTATTATGTAAGCGTACGCAGCACCCGTTCGTTGTCTGGCGATAATGTCGCTCAGAACAATGAGATTGCAGAAAATTTGTTATCCGAACACATTCTCCCTATTTTGGATATACTCTACATATTTACCCGACTGCTTCAGAAGGAGGGTAATGTTTTTCGAGCGAAAAAAATGGACATACATAGAAACAAACATGTATATTTGTTTCTATGTATGTCCATTTCTTTGGCACGCGCTACAGCCCAAACGGCTTGACGGATCAATAGAATCGTCTCAGTTTGGAGAGTGACACATGCTATATAATATGCTATTTTAAAAATTGCGCCTGCAAATATGGGGAGAAAGGGGGAAGAAGGACGACTTTTTTACTATCACGACAATATGGGTATCAAATTAAAGCTAGTAAGCAGACCATTTATACTACCATTTATACCACTAAAAATGTATATATTATAATACGTTTACTTGAGTACTTTGACAAAAAGGCATATGAGGCGTTAAATTAAATATACAATTATAAACAAAAAGTCGTCTTTTGAACAATGTTACTAGTTTTGAGATTGATGATTTTGTATGATCTAACTTGGCTGATTCTATAATGTTTGATGTTAATATGACATGATATTCGGCCAGATCTCTTATGATTTTGAAAGATATTGAAAATAAATTCCTAACTTAATCGACAGTTTAATGTTACTATAGATATTTTTTATGATATATGTAAAACTAGCAAACGAGCACACAGTCTGCACACATGTACACACACACACTACAAACATTAGCAAACAAGCACACATGTACATGGGCTTTTCTGAAGATAAGCCCGTGTACATGTGTAATAACCCCAATAAAATTAGAGTCTTATCTAAGGTTTAACACAGATGCTTTACTACCCCTGAGGATTAAGTTGGAAAGCCTCGAATAAATATGTTTCCCTTACCACATCTTTTAAACCAGAATACAGTAGCACTTAACATTGCTGCCATTAAACAGAAATAGGCTTAATATGTTTTGGAACGTGTGTTTGCTATTAAAATGTTTCTTTCTATAGTGATAATATCGTCCAGATTCTATTTTTTATGAGACTGAAGTAGCAAACGAACATGCAGTCAATGTGATGGTAAGTGGTTACTACCGATTGCGGATATCTGTAAGCAACTTCTTACATGTGTAACAGGAACCCCTTTCTGAAGTCGATCACAAATGCGTTGCTACTCCCAAGAACTAAGATGGTCGCCTCATATATAAGTCTCCTCAACCCATTATTGGCCCACTGCTGGGCATGGATTTTCTCTCGAATTCAGAGAGTTTCAGGCCATACCCCACCCGCACTGGCCAAGTGAAAATTGGTTGACTTCACACACCTCTGAGAACTTTTTTATAAAAGCTCACAGGCGTGTGGGTTTCCTCATGATGTTTTTTTCACTGTAAAGCAATGATAATTTATTTCTAATAGGTACATAATTTAAGAAAAATCAAAAGTGCGTGCCTGGGAGTCGAACCTCGGACCCTCGATTGAGAGGACGAGTTTCAAATAAAATTGTTTGAATACTAAAAAAAAATAATAATACAAACAGTAATAATTATAAAAAAAATTCTGTCTGTGTGTTATGTATTTGAAATCGCATCAAAATAAACGTATAGTCCGTAATTTATATTAAGTCTTTGTTCCCATAAAATCTATCTTCGCTATCTAAAAGTTGTTAGTAACCATAAGTGAAGCTGTTATACTCGGACAAAACGATTACTTTTACTATATATAAAATTGTGCAAGGATTGTAATGTCTAGTGTCATATAGCGTTCTCACAGAAAGTGGATATTCTTGGTACTAGCATCGTGCGAGGCTCACCATAGTTTTGTAACATTAGACTTTAGTTTAAATTATAAGTAATCCATTGTGGAAACTTATACTCATATACAATCTCTAATTCATACACCCTCGTCTGCATACATAACTAAGCCATGGAACACATTGTTATAGTTATAAATAATAAAAAGGTATATTGGGATAATTGGAAAATTGTCTAGGATAATAGTCAATTACTTATTATTTCTTTTCTTTCATAGGCACGGGAGTAATATAAAGCAATTTCCACAAACTAATCTTAGAAATGTTGACGAAGAAATATCAAATACATCTCCGCAGAATCCATAACACGAATCAAGGAAGCCGGCAGATGTTTACAATAGCTCGATTTCGTAAAGTGCTTCGGTCCTGTATTAAGGAACCGACACATAGACAGCGATTTGCAAAAACGCTCTTGCTAAAAGTCGCTCGTATTTATTATCGGAAAGTGTAATAATGATATTAGAATAGGTTTCTTTACAACATTTGAACCGAGTCAAATGATAATCATAATATGTTTACGATATATAATATTTATAATAATAATAATGGTAATAATATGTTTTTGTTTACTTGTTGAATAGACTCGGCAACATACTTATTTAAAGCAGTATTATGTGTTCCTATGGAATGCTCATAGTTTTGAATAATGTAAGCAGCTACTCTTTTTTTGTAATTAATGAAGAAAACTTTATTTTATTGTTTAATGCTTTAAGTTGTGGTTTGAACTTAAAAAATCCAATTATTTTTAAATTAAATGTATTATTAACTATCTCTTATTGTCAGTTTATCTCGCTACACTACATACATTTATATTTTAGGAAAACTGAAATGAAAACCATTTATTATCTTATTAGGTACCTAAATATAAATATTAAGTTTCAACGCTATCTTTTAGCCGGAAGCCTTAACTTTCTATTTCCGGCGTGTAGGGCAGCCGGATGTGATGTCAATGTTTGCGAGGTCAACTTTTTCGTTTCTCGTTATAACAAATAACAAAATGAAAGAAAATATTCTCAAAAATATTTTGTATTGGTGTTAGGATTATAATTTAATTTTATTTCCAAGAAGTTATATAGATAATTAAGGTGGAACGCTTCGCGGTTCGTACTGGTAGGCTTCTCCGCTGGAACAGCTAAATACATCCTAGCTGCACGAGTGTTAAGTACTTGTTTTAAGATATTTTAATGAGACTAATGCGTTTGGCAACCCTAATAACAAATATTCATGGGTGGCAATGGCCACCGAGTGAACTGCATGCTCATATGCTTCTTCTATACTACGACATATCTAGCACGACCTAAGGAAGCTATTATCCCATCCATTGGCCTTTTGAGGTCCAATGTTGGACATAAGCCTCTCCTTAGTTTTTGGCCAGAGTAACCGCGTCTGGTATGCGTCTTGGGTACCGCATTCGGTGTTTATGTTACACAAGAAGACGCTGTTGATCAGTTCGATCAGCTCAAGACGAAATTATAGTTATTGAAATGCTACTAAATTGCTATTAACATTATAGTTATTTGGTATAATATTTATTGGTAATTTATTCAATGCTCCGCGATCTACCCCCGAAATCCTCTTCTTGAATATATTAACACTTAATATCTCTGTGTAGACCTTCTTGAGATTTATTGCCTAATTCACCCATCTTCAAATCACCCACCAGCCTTTTGAGGTTTATTACTGAAAGAAGTCCCCCATCTGATTGGCAACGCTCTAACCGATGGTCAATTTCCTTCTGAATCCAGCGGTTGTCCGTTTTTCTTTTTCCGGTCATGGGCGCACTTGACCGAAAGAGACTTGTGCTTCTTTCGCCTATACATGGTCGCTATTCGAGGAACTTCTTCGTTTCGGAACGTCTTCCCTATCAGTTATTGGTAATTTGAACAATGTGATGATTTCATTGAGTGATTTTAAGTAAATTCCCGAACGCAGTCCAGTCGATTTGTAATCTTAGAGTGACTTCCCTTTTAATACTATATACTACAATATATAATTGTACTTTACCATCCAAATCGGAAAAATCCAGATTCGGAATTGTTACGTAGGGTAACAATTCCGGTACAGGTACATGGACATAGACATTATTTTCGTCTTGTCCATGTTCATTTTAAGACTCGTTGAAATTGTGCTAAGGTGCCGGATCTGCCAAGATAACTACATCATCAACATATTCAAGGTTTGCGACGTGTTAGCCATTAATGTTAACCCTTAAACTTTTTACGCAATGAGCTTGACGTATCTTCCAACAGTAGTGAACAATTGCGTTTATATGACATCGCCTGGTGTGACTCTGCCATGTGTGATTTAATTCGCGGTTTAACGACATAAAAATACATTCCTTCGTACAGTAAATATGTATATCAATCCAAAGAGCAGAAGGGTTCTGCAACTTAAGTCCCCTTTCAGAACACAACGACAAGAAATAACTGCTCGATAAGTGGGCCAATGTACTCTTCAGACGTTTTATTCCTATTTTAGGATTTAGAACGAAACGTTCCGAATAGCGCACGAAGGGGGAAATAAAAAGCCGGAAAGGATAACACCCAAATAATACCCTTCAGCCACATTCTTAGTGGTTTCGTAACCAGCTACGATATAAGATTTCTTTGTTTTCTTAAATAGTTATTGAACACGATATTTTCACATTTGAAAGGAAAGAAAATTCTATCATTCCGTTTTTCTATACAATAATGGTACATGAAACAATTTTCTTTCTTATGTTGTATGTCATATTTTACTTCGTATAGTATACATCTATAAGGCATAGAAATCTAATGGGAATCTTTTCGGGGTAAAAATCGTTATAGCGTAGTGATTACTTGGAATGCATATATATCTACATTGATAGTGATACATCGAAATCGAATCGATATCAAGATATCTACATCGACGATAGATAGATAAAAATTACCAAATTAAAATATATCCGTTGAATATATAACTTCCTTTCATAAGTCGGTAAATAAACAGATCAAAACCCAAAGCGTGACGGTTATATGTAAAAAAATAATCTAAAACTATACATTACAAGTAGGTCAGGGCAGCCAAGGCGGATCTAATCCCGTGGTTGTAGGGTCGTGGCTAAACCATTACATACATTTATCTATCTACCAAATGAGGGCTGGTCGATCAGCCCCAAAACCAAGACGACGAAGGTCGTATCGATCGATTTCAGAAAAGTATTCGTGTGCGGTCGGAGGACCCTCTGGAAAAAAATATCTTCGTTGCTTTGCAACAATCAGAAAACAAGACTCACGTATGATTATACTCGTTCAGAATGGGGTTAGTACGGCAGTGTTTTAAAATCGAAACAAACAGATCTTTTTTTTTTATAGTATGGAAGTAGCAATCGAGTATGCAGCCCACCTGATGGTAAGTGGCTACTGCCGCCCATGGACATCTGTAATCAACCCTAGATAAGATCAAAGTTTCACCTAAGGTTAGCCACACATGAGTTGCTTCCGCTGAGGACTAAGATGAAATGTCTTCGAAAGGTATGTCTCCCTTACCACACCCTTCAGACCAGAACACAGCAGCGCATTACACTGTTTTTATTAGGCAGAAATAGGTGTGGCGATGGTGCTTCTGGAGTCGAACCACAACGAGTTCTACCACCATAACATGATAATTTCTGTCAATCAATTTTCACCGCAAGCAGCGCTATAAAAGTTTTTTCCAGAAAAATTTCGTTTTCCCAGTTTGTTCAATGTCCAAATTATCTATCGTTCTGTTCCGCCTATTGTCAAATATGAAAAATTGCTTCAGGTTAGTCGTTACTATACAAAAAAAGGAATTATCACAGGAGCAACAGTTCAACAGGGCGACGGTAACTGATGTCATACGGCAACTATTGCTGATGGTCGGTGATGATCGACAACATGAACCGTCGCTTGTATTGAGAACGTATCGAGAACGCTTAATTATTTTAACATAGTCCACTTTCTAAATTTGCCACTTTTGTATAATAAAACTTCTTATTTACATATTATAAGTAACGGGTAAACGACACATAGATTCCGACCGTTTAAATAACTTTATCTATTAAAGTATTTTACACATAATTTAAAAGTTACTGTTAGGTTGTTGCCGCAGAATTTGGAACGGGGTTATTGAACTAATAACAGTTTTATTAATAGATAATATTTATTTCTAATCGGGTTCATGCCTAATCAACATTTTGAGTTATTGGCTTTGAAAATTACTACATACCTTAAAGTTATTTAGCTTGATTTACGAAATCTTAACTTTTATACTTGAGTTATTTTTGCCTGACTGTGCGACGCAATTGTGTTTTCGGCAACAGAAGATTTTTCTGACAATATATGTGATCATCTTCGAAGAGCGGTTGTGGTCTGATAGTCTCGTGCAGAGCCTTATAGATGCAATATGTGGAGAAAACTTTGATAGCGCGTTTCAGAATATGGCCGCCTCATACATAAGTGAGCCGGCAACCACACCCTTCCAACGAAGCGCAAGAAGTAGGTTGGCGGTGGTACCTCCCCGGTCGATCTACACTGGTTCTACCATCTGTTTTATTCGAAGTTATTAGTTCCTGGATTAACGTATTAAGGTTGATATCATAGATACAAAGAAACTTCCAGTTTATATGCTCGGCCAGGCAGCCATAATTCCAAAATTTTATTTACAAGGCCAAATGTAATGTACTTACTTTAGGCGTAGGTACATTAAATGAGTCCTAATACCTTTTACGAGTTAGTCCCTAATCCTGGATCACGACCGCAACATTCCAAGGGATTGTAATATTTGCCTTAATGTCAGTTTTACACAAAGTTAGGTACACAAACGGAGGTATGATTGACTTTAAGCATGTTATGTAATATTGGTTACAAATGGTCATGAACGAAAGTATCAATTTAAAACGGAGAGACTGCATGTTCATATGTAATATAACATATAT
>MOOZ01001674.1:139454-150860 GCA_002930495.1 Cecropterus lyciades | reverse complement strand
ACGGCTCATTTATATATGAAGTCATCTTAGTCCTCAGGAGTAGCAACGCATCTGTGATCGACTTCAAATAGAACCCCTGTTCCCCCCGTGAACCCCTGATGTTGCTTACAGTTGTCCATGGGCAGCAGTTACCACCTACCGCATTTTACGCTCAAAGTAGGAATTTCTGTATTGTAGATGCTATACATACGCAAAGAAATCTAAACTAATCTTGACCGGGTCTGAGCCAGAACCCAGAACAAGAAACCAACATATATTTAAATTATTTTGTTTTTTTTTTAGTGGTATAAAAGTCGGTTTCTATTTTTTGTTAAAAAAATTTTTTTCACGCTTATTAGTGATGATACACTTATACTTGTCTTCATATAATATCACATTTTTATATATATATAAAAATACTGTTGAATTGAGAACCTCCTTCGTTTTTGAAGTTGGTTTAAAAATGTAAATTAAACAACTCTGTATACAAAAGTAGCCTTTATCCCTTTAGTCCTTTTTAAAATAAAGTGTCTTTTGTGTGCGGTCTTACATACGTCAAAAATATTTCTTTGCACCCTGTATTTATTTTAATAGTTATTGTTGCAGTCACATCGGTTTTTAACCAACTATAAGAAAAGAAATGGTTCCCAATTTGACATATATACAATTGTTTAAATAACCGTAAATATAATACTTATTTTCCTTTTAGGTGTTACAAGGTAGCCGAATGCCGACTTGCTTGAACTTAATAATATGATTCCAGGATTTTTATAATATATATTATATACCAATTCGCGTCTGTATAATGTTTTTTTTTACGGTTATATATATATACATATATTCTTATTAAACCTGTATTTTATTTAGCCGGCTTGCAAGATTTTTCAATTTTTGTTCAATTTATGTGGAAATGACACTGTGGAATGCTAGTTAGATTATTTTTTAACTCAGAAATATTTAATATTTGTCTAGGGGTTGCATATGGGCGGAATATCTAGGAAAAGTTAGAATTTTATTTATTTGATGGATTTACCTTTATTATTTTTCAAGTTTAATCCAATTATAGGAAGATACCTGACCTGACTGTAAGATATAAAATATAAACAAAATGTAACTGAGTAACGTATAAACGTGGATTTAGTATTACTCGTTTTTACCTAGTGGTTAAATTCAGCCATTTTGTTTTATAAAGCTCGTTACAGAATAAAAAGAAAACGGTTGGTAAATAAATTAAAAACTTCTTGTCTATCCCTATATCTCGACTATCTACCTACATAGTCGAAATATAGGTAAAGATTAATAGACAAAATACAGGTTTGATTAGCTACTAATCCAATAATAGGCGATACTCTATTTTGATTTATTACGAAGACTATTCTCTACGAATTTGTAATGCATATGATAATAAATTATTGTTATCTCTGTCTATAAATAAGTTACATTACAAGGCATTCTGAGATTAGCAGGTTAACGAGCTTAGATAATAGGATTTCGTTTGATTTATTTTATTAATACAAATAGTAATGTTTACATTGTGTTTTAGTTTCAGATTTAAGTATGAATAGGGTGATTTATAGAAATAACAGACCAGATATTAATTTCAGTCTCTCGCTTGAGCCAAAGGAATGAGAATCTTACTAATATTATAAATCTGAAAACTCAGGTAGAGCGGTCACCATACCGGTCTGATACGCAGTGGGTCCCGGGTTCGATTTCCGGCCTGACAGACATCTGAATGATGAATTTAGATTTCTGTTCTGGGTCTGGGTGTTGTGTATTCCTCTTAGTGTGTCCATGGCACCCACGACACAGGAGAAAATCCTAGTGTGGGGCTATGAGTGAAGAAAGCGTAATAAATGCGAAAGTTTGTGAGGATGTATGTGTGTTTTCGTCAACTAGTGATTGGTATGTGACTTAGATTAATACTAATGATGCTCATTACCGTGGTAGACATGACAGAAGCGGGCAGAGCCGCGGGAATAACCTCCACTATTATAAATACTCATATTTTTACTAATTCAATTCACTGTTTTAACAAAGTTTCGTTTGAACATCTTACATAATGTATATATTTATTCGTATATATGTATGATATATGAGTTAAAGCTATCTTAAGATATTATATGTAGATCCGGGTTTTTATCGTGACGTGTAAAATTTAGTGTTAAGAAACTTTGAGTTCGTTTGATACTTGTTTGTTTGAACCAAAAATGACATACACAAAAACTTGCTACTTAACTTATCAGTTTACGTCAAAGTTTGTTCCCTAAAACATATTTCACATATATATGTGTATGTTTAAACTTTGTTTTCAAAGAAACTGTATGCTCATTACAGGGCGTATTGTGATGCATGCAAACGTAAACAACGCAAAGCCTCTCATGAAAGACAGAATCACGCTTCGGACGCCATTTTGTGCTCGAAAACATAGCCCTCGTTTCGCATCCATGAATTTGCAATTTCCTGACAATCCCACGCCATTCCGTCCTTCTTTAGCAGCTTACGTTCGGCATTTCTGCTTCATCATTAGGAATTGTCGTATCACGATTTTCTGTACTCGCGAATGTCTGAGAGAGTACGGTAAACTACAAGCGATCATAAAAAACTGCTTCTTCCTTCTTTAATACCTTATGTTCGAAGTTTCTATTCTAGCATTAAAGGTATTGACATATTACGAACTTTAATACCCGCCAATACCTAATAGACCTCGATAGATGATAAAAGTTGATAAAAAGCGCTTTCTACTTATCAGCTTACGTTGGACGTATACTTATTGTTTGTTTTATTAATAGAGTAATTGTCGTGTCACGATTTTCTATACCAATCGAACTCTTATGGAATTCGGTTAAGTACAATCGATAATTTAACAAAAAAAACGTTTCCTTTAGCAGCTTACATTCAATATCTCTACCTCAACAATAGAAATTGTTTTTCACGAATTTCTGTGCTCTTTGATTTGTGATAGAACTTAGTACATGGTGAAAACCGTTACGATGTTTAGCAGGCTACGATCAATCTACGTTCACTAGGTGGTAGAAACAGTGTAGTTCGACCGGGGAAGTATAACCACCAGATCTATTTCTAGTGTGAAGCAGTTCCTGCGTTTCGTTGGAAGGGTGTGGTTACCGGCTCACTTATGTTATATGAGGCGACTATCTCAGTCCTCGGGAGTTGCATTGCATCTGTGCTCGTCTTCAGATAAAACGCCTGTTCATGGGCAGCAGTATCCACTTACCATGAGTCCACCTGACGGTAAGTGGTTACTGCATGCTCGTTTGCTACTTCAATCTGATAAAAAAATGTTTTAGTTCATCGTTAGATGAATAGTTATATTATTTTCCTTAATCTAAACTTATTTTATTTGCTAGTTTAAGACAAAGAAAGTAAAACAGGCTCTGGAAAAATAAATCTTCACGTTTAATATATTAATTAAGACTCATCGCTATGCATCTCACGGATCAGACGAAATTTGACTTGTGACAGATATGTCACATGATAAGATACCGTTCACTTGAATTAATTGACATCCAACTGTGTTATCAGATGCATACCTATCGCATGTCAACCTGTCAATTTCTTACATAAACCTCAATTTACCTATGTATATACAGACATTGAACGTGGCAGACAAAACAGTTACAAAATAGAATAATAGTATTCTTCTATACAATGTGTACTAACGTATTTATACCTTGTTCTTCATTTTTCTAAGTGGTTAAGAACGAACATAAGAAATTGTTTTTATTCTTTTATGTCCCGTGATATGTAAAGTCACAAGCGGAATAAATGAACTATGTACATAGTCGGGAAAAATTGAGTCGTAACATCTAATCATATCTTGGTCCTATGATGATTTCATTAGCGCGATGTAAAGATTTAAATTAAAAAAAAGAAAGTAGTAGAACTTCTCGCGGTTCCACTCCGGAGGCACGTTCGTTACCCGCAAAGCGGATAACGTTTGGAGCAATTGTTTCAGAGCCCTCAGGCTATACCTGTGTTTTTTCCATAAAAAATAAATTATATACGCTGGCGCTATGATTGCAAAATTCTGTACAGTAGGATATATAAGTTTTATTCCAATTTAGTCTTCAGGGTTCGCAGGGCATTTGTGACTGACCTAAGGATTCATCAAATCAGTATTAATTTAGATGGGCAGATGCACCTACAACCATCAGCTGGTCTGCATGTCGAGTTACATCTATATTGTGAAAAACAAAATTCAAATGCGTGTACTTCATGCACGGATATTTTAATATTTTCAATGCTACTTCAATTCACTTTGTACAATAATATGTTACCGCCATTTTCCCATGCATTTGTGGCTTGATATACGTGCGGGCTTTGATAAATATCCGTGATTAGCGCTTTGAAACAACTTGTGCATTACTGTAATGGTGGTGAAAATCATTTGACTATCCATCGTGTTGGTCTCTAAGGGTTCTTTACCTGCATGAATATTTTTAATTCACTACTAGCTTTTGACGTGCAACTTCGAGCTTGGGTTTTGAATTTTTGTACAGAAATCCATGATGATGACGGGGTAAGCTCTAAATGTTCTCTATCTGTGCGGAAAATCAGAAAAAGTTCAAAAAAGGAGGAGGTTCTCAATGCGACTGTATTTTTTTATGTATGTTTGAACCTTCGCTACTTTCGACTGGGTGAACCGATTTTGACTGAATTGACTTGATTTTTTTTTTAAAGGAAAGCTGTTGCTTCTCGTGCGGTTCCATTTTCGCTTCTACCAACCCAATTCTCATTAAACTTTAAAGGAACATTCAACAAAAAGTATCTATGATGAAATGATATAATGAACAATGTCACCTTCTACTCCTCGATCCTGCTGATGTATGTATATAATACGCTTGCTAAGCCGAGACATGAGACGTCAAATTGGACCTTCAACTCTTCAACCCTGACGATGCAGGGGTATTTTGAATCTAGACCATAGAAGTTAGACATTTGGTGCTTACGTGTATGCAGTAAGACTACTATGCAGAGATATAAGATGAAAATGTTGACCTTAATTCCTGAAATCTTGATGCAGGGTAATGCAAGCTTAATGTATGGTTTAGGATTAGGTTAAGCTGTAGTGTTTTATATTATATGGTTTAGTTCATATAAATACAGACCCAACCATTATTCACCTCTATATAATTTATAAAAGTTTTGTTAGTCATGGTTTAGGACTAAATTTTACAATTTACGTTTGTATTTATGTTCCAATTTATGCTTTCGTGTAAATTTATATTTACGAAGTAAAATTATTGACGTCATATGAATACAAATATAAGTTTATCATACCTAAAAAGCGTGAATTTTTTTTAACTAAAAATAAAAACTGACTTCTATGGCACAAAAAAGCTAAAAAATAATTTGAATAACACATATAATATATATATATTTTTCTTTTTGGTTTCTATGATACACAGTACTTAGTACATAGTCCCGAAGTCGGCGCTCAACATATTTTGTTAGATTACAACGACGAATGTATGTCCTGCAAGTATAATATATGAGCGCCGACTTTAGATATTTTTGAAATCACCTTATAAATGTTCATAATTCCATGTTATTTGTGTTCCTTTCAACTGAATTAAACGTACTTATACGGATTACATACACTTGTGTCATCCACGATAACATGAACTTTGAAAATATATTTATTTTATAACATTTAAATAATATAATATTTAAATATGTTCTATGATATTTTAATAAACTTTCAAAATTTATCACAAGAATGTATGATATCGATCTAAAGAGATGTCTACAAAAGAGATTAAACTAAAGTGGTTACAGCCGACTCCGATTCCGACGTTGGAACTTTCTATTGATATCACATTCCCTACACCGATTTCGACTCCGACACTTAAGTTAGAGGTCGATCAATATTTTTAGAACTAAAATTAAAGAAGTTGGTTTATATTTGTATATTTTTGTATTATTTGTCTCGTACTAACAATCTTTACATTTGTCTCTTCTGTCTTTGACTTCGACTGCCTTTGACTTGCCTTGGTTTCGATGAGACCAGCTCCATAATAACTTTAGATTAAGCTATGGTTCGTTGGCTACGGGTTAAAAATGTTCAACTTGTTATTTAGTTTGTTTATGTGTGAGAAGTTTTCACTAAAAGACTTAAAAGTTTTGCAACAATTGTATACGTATTTAGTAAATTGCTGGTCACGTAATTGTTGAGAAACATACTATTTTTATTGTAAAAGTTTTGTCGACAAATTCAGACCAATTTTAGTTGGGCCAGTTGGCGCAGTTTTGAATGCCAAAAATATTGTCGCGTATTTGCGGGCGCTACGAATATAAATGTGAATGTTTGACGTTGTATTTCCTGCAATTGGAATTACTTTACTAGAGAAAGCCCAAAGCTTTCAAAAATTAGTCAGAACAGTTGCCTTGCTTAGTCTGTTGCCTATATTTCGTCTTAGAAGACTAAAAGTCTTAGAAGAAATCATTGTTATTTAGTTTAAAATCAATAATTGTATTTATAAAAAGTAATGTTTAGCTATAGAAAATAATTACAACGTATATGTTGTATTTTGGTTTCAACAATGACTATGAATATCGTGTGCCCGCATAAGACTTATAAGTTTCTTTTATCGTGACGTGTTTTACATGCCAGAAACAGGAATTTATTTTCGTTTCGTATACGTATTATATAGTGCGGCTCAAAAAATGCTAAGTAATAATATATTAGTACATTAATAAGACATTGTGCAGTGTAGTGTCCGTCTTAAATAGCACCACTCCTTCACTTCCGCGGATGTTATAGTATGCGACTAAGGGACAAAATCTAGGATACAGGCAACAAAGCATTAGTAACCTGTGTAATATTCAAGGATACAGGTGGCAAAGCATTAGTAATTTGTGTAACATTTAAATATTTAGGGGGCAAAGCATTAGTAAGTAACCTGAGTAACATTTAAGGATACAGGCGGCTAAGCGTTAGTAACCTGTGTAACATTCAAGGATACATGGGACAAGTCGTTAGTAACTTGAGTAACATTCATGGATATAGGCGGCAAAGCGTCAGTAACCTGTGTAACATTCAATGATTCAGGGGGCAATGCGTTAGTAACCTGAGTAACATTCAAGGATACAGGCGGCAAAGCGTAAGTTACCTGAGTAACATTCAAGTGTTAGTAACCTGTGTAACATAAACTCGTATGCTAGGCGCGGTGACTGTTAGCAAGAACCTTAAGGGTTCTTAAGGGGAGGCAAAACTGTAGACTTGAAAAGATTGATGGATGAATGGAATATAAGATAACCATCGTAAGCACTTTTATATAAACCAAATATAAATAGAAAACCCTTTCTATTCCACAACCATGCCCTTTTATAAACCACATCCTTTATAGTATACACAATTTATAACATAAAAAGGAAATGATCGCCCAAATGCGTCACCCACTTACAAGCGTAACAACATTTTTTACTCCGAAAGGGCCTTTAAACTCGAGGAACGCATTTACGATTTTGCCAAATATTAATCAATGTCAATAACCTGAAGAATGCTTCCCCATCGGCAGGCGATTTATCAATCACCCTTGTGACGTGCGATTGAAGTCTACGTAAAAGCCATCCCTGGTGTATTCGTAGGTGATTCGGTACGTGATTCTTGTATTAATTGCGTGTTTTTCTGCTTTTAGACTTCGTTGTACTTAGTGGTGTCTCCATGAGACTATAAAAGTATTCTCGTAAAAAAATATTCTGTGTTATAAGATTTTGTTTAATTTGCTAAATTAGGGTGAAGTTATGCTTCAAAATTAGCATTTTATATATTTTTCAAGCATTTGATGATTTCTCGGTTTTATTCATTCCTATTGTACATGGAGTATAACTTTTAATTTAACATTTTTTCTTTTTAATTTACATTACTTTACAGTTACTTTCTTATATTTCTAACGTTTATTTTATTATCCTTATTGGCGTGCAATTCAACATTAAGAGGAGAAACTTAATTCGTCGATCATTATATTAATGGATCTTGTAATTCAATCGGGTAATCCTGACCTGGCATGTGAATAAATTAGTGGTACTTATTTTAGGTGTGCAAGTAAAATATGTTTTGAAGGTTGTTGACCCTAATATTATTTTTGACTTATAGCAATGTTAAGTACTATTTTATTTTGTGATGAAAGGGTGGTTAGGAGAAAAAGTAGACGAGACGTTTCAAATTAGTTCTCAGAATTTGGTATATTTATGACCGATCTCAAGGAGGACTCTCATTCTTCGGTTGATTACAAATGTCCATGGGCGGCAATGGACATTTACTAACAAGGGGATGCATCGTTTCATATTTCTATATATCATAATAAAAGAAAGTGTGTTAGCTCCGAAGTACGACTGGAGTTTACTCCGTAACTTTCAATTGTTGTAAGCAGCGCCATCTATGCGACGGATGTAAAAACTTAAAGTAATAGTCAATTGTTGTAAACAGCGCCATCTACGCGACCGATAAAAAAACTTGAAGTAAGTTTCAATTGTTGTAACCAGCGCCAACTCTGCGATGGATGAGAAAGGGAAACGTGCGCTCAATATGTTGCGCACCAAAAACGTAACGAGGTCATTCGATCACTAGATTTTACTCCTTATATTTTTCTCATACCGGGCGCCTTATATGAAAATCTATTCTTAAGGAGTAAAGTCCAAAAAGTATAAAAACAACATATTGCATAGTAGACTTGGAATAAAAAGCACCGGTTAAAATGTAATGCCAGGACACTTTAAAACGGTTATCATTTTATGCGCAATACCGACATTTGTCGCGTTGTTTTAAGAGCAGTGTAAAAAGCGCTTAAGCACGATTTCAGAAACATCACGGAAGGCGTGCAAAAGATTTTTAAAGGGGAAAAATTGCTGAAATGGATCCCTTTTCAAATTATCTTGAGAGTATTTTGTTTGAAAAGATTTATGGTTCGAGTTTGCTTAGTTTTAGCATATCTTTTATTAATGGCCAGTAAAATGGTAGGGTGAAATCTGTTTGCTTTGAAAATGTTTTATTTCTTAAATATACTTCTTCTTTTATATACAAATTTCACATACTTCTTATATTTTTATAAATAATACATTTATAGAAGAGCCAGCTAAGGGACTGCTCACTAGCTATCCTATTCTGAAGTCTAAGTTATCCCAATATATCAATCTTATCATTATAATAGTGTATGTTTTTTTATGATTACTTAAACACTGAGAAACGACGAGGCATTACAACTTAGTCCGCAGTATGATAACAACTGTGCCATATCTCATATATTACAATATGATTTGCGATTAAATTATGAATGAACTAGATGGAGGTGGCCGCATACCATCGCGTGGACTCAGCGCTGATTAGTTATATCAATTTCTAACCTGTTTCTAGCGTGAAATACTTAATATTTTTACTTCACAACACACCATGGTAAAAAGATGTGGATACCAGCTGGAGCTAGATGCCTAAACGGAGTTAAACATAATATGGTAAAATGTTTTGACCCTTTGTGGCGTAACTCCGGATATACTCGTATCATACAACTGTCACATCTATTTTAGCGTAATAACAGCAGTGTTAAGGTTACTATGATCTGGTTTGCAGGGCGTAAGGGTGTAAGGAAGAAAGGTGCGATACAATGATTTCTGCCTTATATCAACAGTGTTAAGTGCTGTGTTTTGGAGTTTTATAAGAGATAGTTATCCGAGGCGTTCCAATTTAGTCTTAATAGCACCGCATCTGTGATCTCCTTAGGTAGGACACTAATCTTATCTGGGGTTAATTATGGATATGACTTACTACCTCATACATGTTAACAACTTGATGGTACATGGAAGTGCCCACTTATCGTCAGGCCGTTTGCTACTTCAGTCTTGTATAAAAACAGTAAAATATGTAAAACTTTCCCCTTACTTGAATTGCTTCTATCGTAATATTTCTTTGCTTCACATTTCTTGTGAAACACGGTCAATTTTCATGCTGGAAGGTTTTATGTTTATATGAAAAGGGCCGTATTTTTGCGAAAGGCTCCAAGCCCTTGTACCCACAACACAATTTGATCCTATTCATTTGAATTCAAGCGACAATGTGTGAACATAGAAGTGTTGTTTGGGGTTCAAAAATATGATGATTATTAAACATGAAGTTTGCAAGAGCGTTATAATATTACAAACGATTACTTAGAGGAAAAGTTATAATCTGTACCCGAATTACATATAAGATACAACACCTATTGGTAATTTTTTTGTCGTATTATTATTAAATACTAGTAAAATATTGTGATTTACGCTTACATTATTAATAAAAGACTAATAATAAGCGTAGGTTTTCATTCTAGAACAAAACTTGATATAGCTCAGTTAATTGATTAAAAGCCACTTGTTTATATACTCAACCTATTAACGTATTATAAGCGATTCTGTTTAAAATATTGAATTATAGATAAAATGGCATTAGATAAATACCATTTATACTTTTTAATACTATGTAAACTGCATAATAAATTATGTTTAAATCAGATGTAACAAAGCGGTCACCACACTTATCTGCCTCAAATAGCATTCCAGGTTCGTTCCCCGACAAGACGCGTACCTGATATATGAATTTAAGACTGTTCTGGGCCCAGGTGTTTTTGTGCAGCTAAAAGTTTTATTATGATACATTAGTAGTTGATTCATGTGTTAACTACCAGAACGGTATGTAGTTTTTGATTGTGGAAGTAGCAAACGAGCGTGTAAATTGTATAACACTGCTGTTTTAGGCATAAATAGATGTGGCGGTAATGCTTCTGGAGCCGAACAACAAAGAATTCTACTACCTACAAACGTAAATAAAATACTTAAAAAAGAATAAATAGAGGAAAATTTATTTACTTATGTTTTAAAGCAGGTTTGATGTATTTTTGGGACATTAACAACACTTGCTCAGAATCAGCCCTAGACACAAAATGTCCATACATCAATTTAATGGTTCTGAGCGTGCGTTTGATAGCGGTTTTTAATATCGATCGCATGTAATCTATACAGAGCTTGATACTTGTAGTATATTGTTGGGAAATACTTTTGTTTAAGTAATTCTGGTCATGTCTCTGCATTACAGTCAATAAGCAAGGCACATAACACCTATTTCAGATATAATATTGGATCTAAGCGTCGTAACGTTGAAGCGAGGAACCGCTAAATTAATGTAACTAGTAGTGAATACTCCAAGTAGGACAATAAGTACTACTACTATTAACTTAGCAGTCTCCCGAGATGTAACGACTATGACATCAAAATATTTACATTAGTTGTAAAATTTAAATACACTAAGTCCCAAATTTTAACAGTTTTATTAGTCGGGGGTTTTGAAATAATTTATCCAATTTTTTTTTTTTTTTTGAATTATTTTGAAATAATTTAATAGAATATAATTATGTTGTTGTTAATTATAAACTCACCAAC
>MOOZ01001674.1:87365-100967 GCA_002930495.1 Cecropterus lyciades | reverse complement strand
ATTCTTTCCGTTCATCTCAGGTTTACCACAAGGATCCCATCTCGCCCCCATCTTTTTCAATTTATTTATTAACGATATTTCCTCCATATTTCAGCAATCCCAATTTTTGGTATATGTAGACAACATGAAAATATGTAGAAAAATAATAACACTATCGGATTGAAGAGAATTACAGTTAGACCTCAATAAATTCAAATCTTACTGCAACGATAACTTTTTAAACCTTAATATCAATAAATGTTCGGAGAAATTCTTTTCCGAAGCATTCCATCTTAGTCCTTAGGGGTAGCAGCGCATCTGTGGCTAACCTTAGGTGAGACTTTGATCTTACCTAAGGTTGATTACAGATGTCCATAGGCAGCAGTAGCCACTTACCATTAGGTGGGCTGCAGGCTCGTTTGCTACTTCCATATTATATAAAAAAAATGTAATGTATTAACTTTTTCTAAAAGCCCTAACTGCATTCGTCATTAGCACGGGTGACTGAGATAAGAGATCTAGGTATAATTTTGGATCATAAATTAACTTTCAACGCACACCTTAATTACGTCATACCCAAGGAACACCGTATTCTTGGTTTTAAGAGTAAGTAGGGAATCTAAAAATAACCTAATCCTGTCTATGTTATTTAATTTCCTCGTCCGATCTATACTAGAATATGGGTCTGTCATCTTGAATCCTTATAAAACCCACGTAAAGAGACTTGAAAGAATTCAGATTTATATATAAATATGAAGTATAGATAGATATAAAATAGACCATGCAGCCACCCCCTTATATGTCAGAAGATTTGAAAGAGGCGAAATGTTTCTTTTTAAATGACTTAATAACTTTACTAACTAACCTTTCCTTCTACATAGCATCTATTTCAATTGCCCTAGACTAAATTCCCGACGGAATTACTAATTTGACGTTCCCTTTTCAAAACCTAATTATGTAAGTTATAACTTTCTTAATCTTGCTTGTAAATTTTACAATATCAATCTACAAGATTTGCCGATTTAACGAGAATTAAGAAAATCTCTCCAAAACCTTAACTTATAATTTTTAAGCATAGTTTAAATCCGTATTGCTCTTTTTTTATTTACCTATTACCTAAAGATAAAATAAAAAATAAAAATTGTTTTTGTGGCGATAAATTACTTAAGGGTTGTTAAGGTCTTAAGACCGCCGCTTGATAATGTAGGATTAATAGATTTAGATTAATTAGTCTATGTAATTTCACTTACGTAAAATCGCAAGCTCCATCACAGGTAAAATCACAAGTCACCCAAAAGTATAAGCAAGAAATACTATTCAATACATAAAGACTAAAAATCGTTAAATTTTAATTCAAATTACTTCCGCTTGGGCGAAGCCGCGGGCAGCGACTTGTATATAAAGCAAAAGCACATAGTACACAGTATGCGGGCGTATTTCAAATTCTGTTTGAACGTTTAATCAATGATATGTGGATGTGTGTGTGTGTGTGTGTGTATATGTGGACTTACCCAATTGATCACAAGAAATAAAGGTCGGTTCTTTTCTCACAGTATCTCTTCTATGTAGAGCGTTATGAAGTATAGGATTACGTAAAGTGTTCTAACTAACAACCCATCTATTAATTTGAACATGGTAAAAGGTTTCATTGCCATATATGCCTTGTCTGGTTGTGGTCTTATAATGCGGTTGTAAAGGTACTGGACGGATAATTTAAAAATCATCAAGAATGACATAAATAAATGCCACAGTAATAATTACGTATAAAGTATAGAATTTATCTATAAATAATTACGAAGTACGTCGAGTTCTTGAATTTGGGACTATTTAATCTAATTAAATTGGAATTTGAGAGAAAAATAACCAAAGCTTGAGAATTAATCACCGTTTCAAATGCCTAAGCAATGTAACCTTACCGCCGTCTCATTTTAATAATACTTCTATTTGAAAGCGGGAACACTTTGAATTTATTCTGTATTTCCCTTTAATCCCCCAAGGATTCATTAATTAAAAAGGTGGCATTCAACATCTCAAGATTTTAAATATAATAGGTAAATCTTTTCTTTCTTATATTTTACTAATCATTTTTATAACATTTAAATATCAAATTTACCAGATGAGTAGAACCAGTGTACTTCGATCGGGGAGGTACCACCGCCACACCTACTTCTAGCGAGAAGCTTCTTGCGTTTCGGTGGAAGGGTGTGGTTGCCGGCTCGCTTATATTTATGAGGCGACCGTTTTAGTCCTCGAAAGTAGCAACTCATCTGTGATCGACTTCAGATAGAACCCCTGTTCTATATAAAGTTGTTTTCGGATGTCCATGGGCAGCAGTAACTACTTAACATCAGGTGGACAGCATGCTCAGCGTGATCCAATCCATCTGGAGATGAGTGGTCGCTGCCGCCCATGGACATCTGTAATAAGCACCAGATAAAACGAATCTTACTTGAATTTCGCCAAAGATATGTTCCTACCTCTGAGGACTAAGGTGGAACGTCCTGGTCTCCCTTACCGCACTATCCCATACCACGAATGTTTCCCTTACCACACCCTTCAAACTTATAAAAGCATAGACATTGCTACCTGAGGTCTTAGTTCGAACGCCTTGTAATAAGTGTTTCTCGTATTATTCACAACTCAGTCTAAAACGAGGGATCTTTGTGATATTTACACTTCCCATAAATGTCTCGTAAATTAGCTTCATAATTTAGACATGTATCCAGCTTACTATAACTACGGGTACTTCCGGCTAATGCCGGGGACTAAGATTAAGTGGACCTTATCAACCGGCTCTCGTATTTCCTGGCCTTATCTTACTGATGGTTTATGTCTAGCTTCCGGTGTAATGGTGAGTAATGTTTTATTATTATTATTCTGCCTTGTAGGATATTTGGAACCGATAAAAGGGTCAAAGATAAATAATAAATAATATAGTATTTAAATTTACATGATTATTTGAACGTGGTATTCCGTACACCGCCACACCTATTTCTGCCTAATAACAGCAGTGTTACGTGCTGTTGTGTTTTGGTCTGAAGGGTGTGGTAAGGGAGACATAAGGGAGTGAAGATTTTTTTTATTATTACTACAATATGGGTATCAAATGAAAGCTAGTGAATAGACCATTCTAATATATTGTAATACTTTTACGAAACTTACTAATAAGCGTCAAATTAAATGTATCATTATGAACAAAAGCTTTAAGCAGTCGGGTCTTTTAATTTTATATTTTTAACAGTATTACTAGTTCAATTACAACTTATCAGGTACCACCGCGATTCTAACTGCTGCTATTCCTGCGTTGAGAAAATATACCCATTTTATGGTATGAGGTATCACGATTGACAAGTTTCCAATGCATTTCTATTTTACCTAAGAATTAACCTCGTTGCTCGTTTGTTGCTTTCATCGAATAAATAAAAAAGCACAGGTCCTTTTTGTGAAAAGCTTGTACAGCTTTTGTATGTAGGTCGCAAACAAACATTTGCCTTATATTGAGGACGTAGAGACAGGCAAATATTTGCTTTATATTGTTAGCATTGCTAGTACAATTCAGAAACGAAAACGTGAGGATTTTCGGATAGAAGTGTAATAATATTATGGTTAGTTATGTTGCCTTAGTATAAAGCGGTTGTGTGCAATATTTGGTAAGTTACTTAAAATTTGTTTATACAGCTAATTACATATGTATGTGATCACAAACTTATGTTATTAAGTACCATACTTGATTTAATTTACATTACGTTTACGTTATGATTTGAAACTTTATTAAACGAAAATGCGTTACAAAAGCAGTTGTCGACCCTACAACTAGATGGAAAATAATAAGAAAATAATCTAATGAAAAGTAATCAAATATATAAAATATAGTCCGCCGAATAATAAATTCACAGATAAATTGTTTTCAGGTGACTCTTTCTTATTATCTTTATGGCTATTATTGGGCGAGCAAAATCTCTTGTATATTTTCTATCTGCATGAAAATAGCTGTTAAGCTAGTTGGAATTATAAACAATCGCTTTATTCGTTCTATTATTAGATACACTTAGTTTTAATTTAAGTGATTTACATTTACTTTCATTATTATGAACACATCTTGGATAAAAATTTTCTATTTTATTTGAGACTAGTTAAAGTACCCGTACTTCGAAAAAAAAAAGTTTTACTCGCTAACCTTTGGAGGTACTTCAAAAGTGATAGGAACCTTCCGGAGCGAAAATTAATTGTTAACCTCTTAAATGCTATCAAAAGTTTGCTATTTTTTATCGTTCCTGATCGTCTGAAACCAAAGGGTGTACTGACGTCACTAAAGCTTTAAATAGGGAAAAATATCGAAATCAAAAGTAACCTATAGCCTGACCAGTTAAATAAGCTACATCCATACAAAATTTCACGTGATTCGGACCATTTGTTCCTGCGTGATTGAGTAGCACACAGACACCATTTCAATTTTATATGTATACTGATATAGATAAGTTAGCCAAGTAATTATTTTTAAAGATTTCTGATCTTTGAACTGTCTATCAATCACGTAGTAATCCTTATCGGATATCGTTTATTTCTTTAGGACAAGAATAGACCCATTCGTTTTATTCCTTTGAACAAGAACTCAAAGAAGTTTTATCGCGATCTTTCAAAGGAAGAGAGATTGATGGCCTATAGAATGTTGTGTAGCTTATGTTGAAATAATAAATCGAAAACGTAAATCACTACTCACAGAAATTAATGTTTTCAATTTTTCAAGGTATTAATTTTATCAAAGCAACCAATTCATATTAATATTATTAATTTAGAAATGAAATGAAAAGATTTTCTTTTGCATAGGCTTACGGGCGCTTCGGGACCAGAATAGGGCTACGGTATGTACCTGTCGTGAAAGGTGACTAAAAGGGGGGTTGTGGGCAGCAAGAGTAGGAAACGCCTGGCCAGCGAACCCGGAAAGGACGGCTTTACGTGTGGTCACATACCGTTGCAAACATCAGATGGTGTGGTGGACTTTACGCCCATCTAGGGGAAGCTCGATGGGGCTATGCGCTCAGGACTCCAGTTGCGTTCCATTGGAGATCTCGGAGTTCTATTTGCAGTGCCGAAGAGGGCCACTTGGGAGGATTTTAGTGCGTAAGAGTCTCACATAGCTCGGCGTCCTTCCCACAGCGACGAGTACCTTTTGAAGGTACCCTCTCAAAACAAAAAAAAAAAATTTTTTTTCTTACACTACTGCCGAATCGTTAACACGATGTCTAATGAGGAGATCTGGCAAGAAATTCAGCGGGCTTGACTTTTTATTGTGGTTTTTCCTTTGTTATACCATCTTGGTTTTAACATGAAAAATGAAAGTTAGCTCCAGAATCTTGGCTTATATTTGACTAAACAGGAGGCTTGTTTGGTACGATACACTTCACATTCATGAACTATGTGAATATATTATTACTCAGTCCCAAGCTGATTTATTATTTAGGCTGATATTATGACGAAATTGAGACATTCTCACCATTGCCACCACAATGCGGCCATGTCACGGGATCGAAAAATTATTTTTACCGATTTTTCGATATCGGAAGAACCCATTACATAATAAAATTGTACAAGTTTACAAATAATATATTCATTACTGTAATAATGGGTTACTAGAGGGGTTCCGGGAGGTTTATTAGATTAAACGCTAAACGCTTTTTATACTCATAGCCCAACAGTAGGATTTTCTCCTGTGTCGTGGGTGCCATGGACACACAAAGACGAATACACAAACACCCAGACCCAAAACAGAAATCTAAACTTATCATTCAGATGTCTGTCTAGCCGGGGATAGAACCCGGGACCCACTGCGTATCAGACCGGTATGGTGACCTCTCCGCCACGCGGGTCGTCAATTAGATGGATGTTTTTTCTGAAAAATATAAACACCATTACCCGTAGGTAACTTTATTTGTATGAAATAAGCCTCATATTTAATGATACATACGTTTATTTTTTACTGTCTGGGAATTTCGAGACACCAGTTTTTCTATACTGTTCCAAGGTCATATTTAAAAAACTGGCATTTCCTTTGATAAGAGAAGTACTTCACGACAGGCACTTTTTTATAACGACGTAAATATGCTCTTTTGAGATTTTAATAGGATATTCAACGGGCGACATTGAGAGAAATAGAGGGCGTAATGAGAGTTCGTAAGAAATTATAAAGGACATTCCGCAAAGCAAATCTTATAATATTTATTTATTTATTCATTTATTGCACCTCTATAAAAATAAAAGATACAATAGAGCAAACTTAATGCCTGATGGCATTCTCTACCAGTCAACCCTGGGTGGCTAGAAAATTTGCGGCAGGTGGTAATTTAAAAAAAAACCGTAATAATACACAATATATAATATCCTAACTCATAAATATTATAAAATATATACACATACCTATACATATGTATATTGAAATATACTTTTAGGAATCACAAGTGAAATAAGATTTAAAAAATAACAAAACTTTAATCCAACACTTAGTTACATTTCTTATGACTTGTCTATTTTACAAAAACACCACCAATTTTCAGAGAAGAGTACTTTATTAGTAACGACAATTATGAGAACGCACAGCCGCACCGAGCGCTGCCTGACTAAAAGAATTCCCCCAACTGCTAATGCTTGTCCATTTATATGCGTTGTGTCTTTTGTACCCTCATTTTATTATTGTACGATCATATCGCGGCATTGTCACGATGACATTTGTTGACATGTAACGATACTATAAACAAAACTATTTAAAATTCAAATTATAGATGATTAAAAAACAGAAGCTGTGTTTAAGTAATGCTCTCGGACGAGTTTTTAAAACACGCCCTTACTGGGTACTTTCCTGATATCAGCGACAATACTTTTTAAATATTTTATTAAGTTAAATTTTATTCTTCTCAAATAAATAATCTTTATAGGGCACGATACGATATTGAAATATCTCTTGATTTTTTTCATTTCGCATCAAAGCCGCAAAACTGCTTGTTACGTTGGTATCAATTCCCACATTATATTTTTTACGTTTACGTGGCAAGCACGTTTAGATAAAAGATTAAAGAAAGCACAGGTCGTCAGCCGACCAAATGGACCGATAATCTGCAGTAGAATGGATAAAATACGTAGTCACGGCGAAACAGACCACGTGACCACGATCCGAGTAACTGGGTCAAAATATTGGCAAAAAGAAAAAAGCAAGAAGAAAGAAAAGAAATCCCAAAACCGAATATCGTGAATACCCGTAACGTAACAGTTACATTTACTTTATTTTGTAATTTGCAAGTTACATAACGATGTTCTGATGGTCAGTGACCCTGTCGCCCAAGCATGTAATACATTATTTGGTTATTTTTTACATTTATGCGTGTCTATAATAATATACAGTGATTGTTATAACAAGTATAAAGGTTTCGATTCCGAATACAAATATTGCCTCGACTTTTCGTTTCTGAAAAATTAGCCCTTCATAATATATTCGGTGTTGATCAAAGCGTTAACCCTTTTTATACATATACATAAAGAGCAGAACCAATATCTCTTAAGATCGTGAATCTATCTTCCAGTAAGTGGCTTGCCGTCGGCGACGATCGTCGGTTATCACAAACTGTATTATGTAAAGTACGCGACGAATTTAGCGATGAGGACATTGAAAATGATATTTTTCTAGAGAAATATCCTCGGTTATGATGTTCGTATATTTAAAGTTTTATTAAGTCATCAACAGACTAGGCACGGGACTCCGCTTAGAATGAAAGAGTTTAAGCCAATGTTGACACTGGCCAAGTGCCATTTGATAGACTTCACATATCTTCAAGAATGTTTTAGAGAACTCTCAGGTAGATCAGGTAGATCCCTCGCGATGTTACCCTTCACAATTAATAAGTGGTATTTACCTGGGATTATACTTGTAATGACATTAGCGGTATTTCTTTGAATAACAGACGGACTGTTGGACGTTGTTATTTTTAAGATAAATAGTGAACAAGAATTAAGTCCATTCGATGTTCTTGTGGAAACAATTTGATACATAATTTTTAATCCTATCTGTAGTTGGATCTCTGCGGTTACAGATGCATTGAGCCTTTAGTTGGAAGGTCTTGTGCATAAAATTGTCTTATTGCAATTTTCAAATGAGAACATAGCAGGACTTTACACTTTTGTTTTAAGGGTAATGAACAAGTCGTAGTGCCTTTGAGGTCAAACGACGAAGTGTCTATAACAATCATCACGAATACCACGATTGATATAGAATTATGGGAAAGTTACGCTAAGTAGGTAGTCCAGAAGTCCATGAGCGGTTCTGACTACTGAAAATGAGGGGTAAAAGAAAATGATAACTTAAAGTAGACTTAGTACTTAATGCTGATCTTGATCACTTCTTAAGTTATCAACGAGTTATTTGTTTTACTATAAAAGCAAATTTTCGATATTCCTGCTTAACACTTGCCAATAATGAAGAACACCAGTATATGTAATAGATCCTAATAGATTAATATCCTACAACAACCTTATTTACTAATTTAATACTGGAATAATAGGTTCAACGTTATTTTGGTTAACTGAAACCATAGATATAGTGACGTTTTGGTTTGATTAATACTGGTACGCTTTGGGTTGGTTCCTAGTGAATTGGGAGCTTAATTACCAATTGCGCTAAAGTGAGCGTGGCTAAACGAGGATTACGACAGTGGCACTCAACATTTAGGAGGCTTGACTTAATTTGTTTATATGTTACGAAGTAGAAAATAGAGACTGTGATGTCTCCTATTCTCTCTTAGAATCACTGGCTCGATCATGACTACGTATACCGCCGCAGTACGTCCACGCTCGCCGACGGCTCTCGTGACACTGACGTAACGACTTATACATAAACACCCGAGACAGTGTATTTGCATATACTACAGAAAATTTGCCTTTGTTTTTTTATCATAAAGAAGTATTAAACGACGTTTATTAGGCACATCGATGTTCAAACATTGCCAGCTATCAAACGGTAATCTGGTAAAATGCATATCATATGTTTTCTTGACATAAGTTTCCATATCTTGGCTCGCGTCAACCCAATTCATTTAACATGATGAAGTTTCTGATAGTCAAAACTATTGTTTGAAATGAGGAATTGGTTGTTGTTTTTTTTTTGTTTAATTTTGAAGTAACGATTGGAGTCTTGCCTTAGGTTGATCATAAATACTTTGCTATGCTTGCGGATTAAATCAAAACGCCTCAGTCAAATATGATCCCATACTTTAAAAAATAAATGGGTAGCAATCCAGGGAATGACGGTGGTATGTGTGGTTGCATACTGTCGTAAAGACCAGTGAACAAAAATAAAAGGTGGTTATGTTCTAACATCGATGTATCTAATAAACATCAATTTTTACTTATCTTTGATGTGAGTTAATTAGTTAACGCGTTTTTATATTTTTCGTAGATTGTTAATAGTTCATTTAGCTTTAATTTTTGTTATTATAGTTATATATTTGTTTGTTAAATATGAATTATTTAATCAAAATATTAAAATAATAATAATAAATAAATAATAAATTTGAAAAAATACAAATCCCTGGTATTTGTCAAAGAACAATTTAAATCCTTGCGTCCTAACGGTAATAGCTACAGGTGAAAATATATTATTAATACATCCGTCTTCAGTGCGGAAATACTTGGCGACCGTTCAGCCTATTGCACTTAATACTTCAACAACGGTTTTAAAGCATCGTGACCACAAATTAAATAATAATAATATGGAAGTGTTAAGTCTTTGACGATATCCAAAAAGTGAATTGTGAATGTATTATGACAGAAATGTGAGAATATCAATTTTTGAACTTAACCATTTTATTTCTTTAGTATTTCGGCCAGTCAGATTTTTTTTTATAGTACGGAAGTAGCAAACGAGCATGCAGCCCACCTGATGGTAAATGACTACTGCCGCCCATGGACATCTTTTATCAACCCTAGGTAAGATCAAAGTCTCACCTAAGTTTAGCAACAGATACGTTGCTACCCCTGAGAACTAAGATGGAATGCCTCGGAAAAGTATGTCTCCCTTCAGACCAGAACACAACAGAGCATAACACTGCTGTTATAAGGCAGAAATAGGTGAGGCAGCGGTGCTTCCGGAGTCGGACAAAGAGTTCTACCAATTCGAATACTGAACATTTTATTAGATTGATTTCTGTTATAACAGCAGTGTCCTTCAAATCAAAACATAGTAGTGCTTAACTACTATGTTTTGATTTGAAGGAAATGGTAAGGGAGATACTTGACTACGAATTTATTGCTAACAAGAAATCTATGTAACACGAATAATCATTAAAGTGATAATAATTCTACGATCGATTTATTTATTTATTTATTTAATCCGAGCTAAACCCCGTAAGTTTATTGTATTTTGTAACTATACACTTAAAAACAGATAATCTTTTGGAAACTTAAAATATTAAATTAAAGAATATGAAACATAAAACATCTCTAACAATATAGCAGACAAGAACGGAATATTTTCTCATTCCTGTAACAATGTGGCCCGCGGCGGAGAATTGTTGATGCTGAAAAAATAATTATCGGAGGCTCGAGAGACTGCGCAACACGTCCTAACTACTGCTGCCATATATTTACTACTAAAGATATATTCGGAGAGACTATATTACTAGAAAGATGTAGATTATTTTTACTTTATCTACAGCCTTCGGTGTCTATTGACCGGAAAATTCTCGCAAAGCACTATGAACACTTCATTTGTTGCAGCTAATTATTATTTCTTTACATTTTTAACAAATGACCCTATCGAAAAGGCGGAACGACTTTTCGATTGAAAGTAGTCACCATTGACTCTAAACATTTACAACAACAGGACCGCTACAAGTCTAGTGGGTGTGTCCTCATCTTTTGAAGTATATACCTACTTGGGTTCATACAATCAGGTTTTGAGCAAGTGTTAGTAATCGCAAAACTGATTGGCAATCTGTCATAGTGTTCGATCAGTACGTGAATAATTAATGTAGATGTGATGTGAATGTCAAAACTCCATAGATGAGTTAACCGATACGACAGCATACAGTAAAGGTGTGGAAGTTGGCATCAGCTTGTAAGCAACGCGGTCATTTGTATAAAAGTTTATGACACTATATTTATGTGTAATGCAATGGTTAAAGGATATTGGGTCATATAGGATGCAAACAAAAATACTGCACCAAATAAAATAATATTTTTACATCACATAAGTTGGAACTCTCGCCTGTGCTTACTCATAGCGATAAGTTGAAATGCACGAAATTAATATTCCTGTTGATTTATAAAATACTTTGTCATATTTACAGTCATATAGGTATGTACGAGTATTTAAAACTATGAAATGACATAAGATATGTATTAAGTGCCTATGAATACGATGTACCAAAAAACAGCATTAAGGGATGTGTTTAAAAAGAAAATGCATTATTAGAATAAGTACTCTACTGTGTTTAACTGTATCTAGTTGAAATATTACTAAAGAATATACCAAAGAAACGAAACCACAAAGGTAAATAATATATCAACAAAACAAGGAGAGTTAAGTCAGTTAGGGAAGATAAATGAATTGCCAAAGAATTTCAGGATGCCTGTCTTTCTAACGCTCAATCCCCTCGATCTCGATCTATAGTGTCAATTATTCGAGATCTACGAAATGTTCGATTTAAGCATCAATCAATAACAAAAATGGATGTCTGTGTATTTGATCGTATAAGACCACGAAATTGCCACCACGCCGCAAATTGTTGTAAAATTTGCCAAAATTCTTAACGCTGACGATTTCAGCGCCAAGCGATTGTTTCATGGGTTATCGTATTGCTAAACTGTAGTTCAAAAACCTATCACTACTGCCTGTAGATGTATGAGTAAACTTGATATTGAGGTTTGAATTCTGTCGTCCAAACAAAAGTCATAACATGTGCGTTATTTTTTCCAAATATGTCCAAATGTTCCATTGTCCATAGTAAACAGAAAGTAAATGTGAAACGGTAAATAGTTTTATACCTAAAGTACCTGATAGTGACTCATTTGTGACTGTGAAATATATATACATTTGTAAAGAAGCCTTTTTATCTGTATTTTACTCTCGCGTTATTGGGGTAATTAAAAAAGCTGTACGTGATCAAACTGTTAATATATAAGCTATTTTTTACATTTTTATCGGACCTTCCATTAGCAAAGATTTTATAATACCAAATTATAAATTATAATTCCTTCTTTATCCAAAATCGGCTTAGCCATTTACTAGATGTAAATGGCTAAGCCAATTTTGGTAAAACATGTTATTTATTATACCTTTTCATTTGAGACATTAAAATAAATGTTTGATTTTTCATCACCACTTTCACTATCAATATGTAATAACTGACTTAACCGATTTTGATAAAACATGCTTAAGAACCAGCACCCGAAACCTGCTGTCTAACAAAAGAAACCGCATTCAAATCGGTTCACCCGTTTAGGAGCTACGTGTCCACAGACAGACACACAGACAGACAGAGCAGTCAAACTAATAACACCTCTCTTTTGCGTTGGGGGTTAAAAAATCGACCTTACATAACATTTAGTATTGGAATGTAGAACTGCCCTATTGGAGAGCCCTGAGAATGTTTACAGCGCGCCACACAAAGCTCAACGACACCTAATTTAGCGTCGGACGTTCATTGGGATTAGTTGCCTTACTTTTTTCTTCATTGCTAGCTTACGTCCGGCTTAAAGGACACGTGTACTCTTAAAGGCACTCTGAATTGATATAAGAGAGATCAATAACGTTATAAGATCAATGTTTACGATATATTGTTTGTGTTTTTGGTAATTGCCTTTTTTATTTGGTATAAATAATATAATTAAAAAAAAAAATCAATAAGTTGTACGAGTGTTATATGGATAACAGATAGTGGCTAAGTTTCGTCCCTGTCGTTCCAGGATTCATGTTACAGAATTTATAGTACAGATTATATAGTTACAGATTGATACATTGCTGACCCTTCATTCTAAGCTACAATGCCTGTCATTTTAATTTTATCACAAACTTTTGGAGGATGGAAACTATGGAGGTGGTAGAACTCTTAGTGGTTCGTCTCCCGAAGCACCACCGCCACACCTATTTCTGCCTAATAACAGCAGTGTTATACGTTGTTGTGTTCTGGTCTGAAGGGTGTGGTAAGGGAGACATACTTTTCCGAGGCATTCCTGGTCCTCAGAGGTAGCAATGCATCTGTGGCTAACCTTAGGTGAGACTTTGATCTTACCTGGGGTTGATTACAGAAGTCCATGGGCGGCAGTAGCCACTTACCATCAGGTGGGCTGCATGCTCGTTTGCTACTATCCATATTATAAATAAAAAAAAAAATAGAAAATAACAACAATGGTCTTGTACCTAGTACAGGGCTCTTGCGATTTGTTAAATGTGAATGTGTTAAATCAATAAAATATTTTTGATTTTTTTTTGAACAATAGGAAAACAGACAATAAAAAAATAAACGGTAGCTTTTTGCTAGATGATACAATGTTAGAGATATGTAGGTACATCTGAGTGTGATTTAATAGTATAAAATGAGGCTAATCTCAGGGTGAGCGAACTTAATACCTAGATCTTTA
>MOOZ01001668.1:146371-157710 GCA_002930495.1 Cecropterus lyciades | reverse complement strand
GGCTCACCAACGCAGAAAACACAATAACAAATCATATGAACAAAAACATAGTATAAAATACATCTTGTCTCCACAATTAAAGGTAAGCTCAGCATACATAATGAGTAGACACCCTAAAAATATTATACAATATACATAAAGTTTTGAATTAGAAGTATCACAATATTTAATATAAGTTTAATATTTTTAACATTTTTTTTCTATTAAAATACAATTACAATTGAAATTGATTTTATAAGATCGAACACAGAGATTATTCCGCAAAAGTTAGATGATATACAATTTCTAAGATATTATATCTACACGCACCGTTTTATGCGCGCGTGTGTGAGTCTATGTGAGTGTTTTTTTGTTCGTGCATATGCTTATGTGAGCTGCATGTGACAATTTGTGTGTGTGTGTGTGTGTGTGTGTGTGTGTGTGTGTTGTATGGTTTATTTATTTAAAATGGCGTATGTGGATACTGTAAAACATCTGTATAACATTTGTATCTATTGATACCCGTAATACATAGTTATCAAACAAGGTAGAGGTAGTAAACGATTTCTTATAACAGAATCGGTTAAATAATAATACTTTTATATTCACAGCCCCACATTACGATATTGTTGTGTGTTGCGGGTACTATGAAAACACATAGACGAATACACCTGGACCCGGAATCGCAGTCACGCTTTAGACTGGTATTGTAAACGTTCCGTTATGTGGGTTCTCAATAACAATATTGTCATTCTAATTAATAATAATTATTATTGTGTTATCAAACTTATTTAACCCCAAAGAGTAACATTAGTATAACCGTTTATCGATTTAACATAAACATATCAATTAAATCTATAATCAAAAAATCTGGTGCAACCCAGTCTTATATAGACATACCAATTAAAAAAAAATAGAAATCGATTTCTATAACACAAGAAAGTAAAAATAGAATTTAAATATATGTTAGTTTCTTACATACACTGTACATATTACATAGTCCCGAAGTCGGCGCTCTAGGCATGTTATTCGATTACAACGACGAATCTATGTCCTACAAGTATATGAGCGCCTACTTTGGAACTATGTTCTATGTACAGTGTATGTAAGAAAGTAACATATTTTGAAGTTGAGTTAAGGTCAATTTTTTTATCGTAGTATCTGCAATCAATCTCATTATATATACGTAAGCACCAAATAGATAACTCTTATCACTTAGGCTTGCAGTACTCTGCATCATCAGGTTTGAGGAGTTGAAAGTTAAAATTTTCATATTATATCACTGCATAGTAATCTTACTGCATATACGTGAACACCAAATGTACCCCTGCATCATCAGGGTTGAGAAGTTGAAGTTCAAATATTTCATAGTATGTCTCTGGTCAGTAATTATATATTCGTAAACACCAAATAGGTAACTTCTGTTGATTTGGCTAGCTACTGCTAGCCAAAACATACATCATCAGGATCGAGATAGATAGATAGAGACCTAATGTTCATTTTAAGTTTCATGAGAATCGGATCAGTACAAGCTAAGTTATTCGTCCATTTGTCGCAAACATATATAGTGCAAATTCAAGACTTCATATCTTGATTTAAATGTAGTGTTTATTGAAAAAAACTTATTAATAACATTTTAAAGTTACCTATGTTAAATTTTTGACGCGGCCAAATAAATCCGTGGTGCAAATCTATTGATTCAATATACAATTCTTTATTGAATTTACGAATTTATTATGTTTATGTTTAGATTTATGCTTTCGTTTAATATTTACGAAACAAAATTAGTGATATTATGACAAGACAAATATACATAAGCGTCATCAATTTAATGCTTAAATCCACAGTAAACAGGTAATTTAATAGAGTTAATGGATCCCTTTAATTATTAATTTTGTATTTTTTTGGATATTTCCAACAATCTTTCCGTGTGCACGATTTTTAATATTTTACTCAGTCATATTTTATTTCCTACAGGCCTTTGCGCGTTTTTGGAATTGTTTTCTTATTTTGATCCTCTATTTACGTCATCGTTAATAAGATTAGCCGGTAAAGGCATTAAAAGCCTAAAACGAGGCGGACGCTTAATATTTATATTATATTGATTCATTTTACTACCTAGAAATTTAATTTTAACACTGAATTAGTAAACTAATATAGACTACATATTAATTTGCTACTTATCTACTTAGCATCTGTAAGCAACTTTATATAGAACAGGGGTTCCATTTGAAGTCAATCACAGATCAATTGCTACTCCTGAGGCCTAAGATGGTTGCCTTATATGAAAGTGAACCCTTGTTCCAGATATAAAGTTACTTACAGGTTCATGGATGGCAGTGACAACTTATTACCAGGTGTACTGTTGGCTCGTATGCTACTTATATTTTAATTTTTTTATAAAAAATTATAAGAGCATTAAGAATCAATTTTTGGAAAAATTATAATATTCCCCGGGGCAATATATTATATGGCAGGGATAGCGAACCTTTATGAATTAATGTGCCATTTTTTAGAGAAATATTTAATGAGGCCATAGAAGTGCCGTCAAATATTTTTGATCTCACAATTACTTTTCTACAATACTCTCAGAAGTTCGTAAAAGTATTGACGACCAAAAATAAAGGTTTTTAAATAAAAATACCCTGTCTGGGTGTCTTCCTGGGCCACTTTGGACTCTATCAAAAATCATGACAGGTAGATAAAGACATGGCGTGCCCAAAATATTGTGTCGCGTGCCATCGGTTCGTTGCCATCCCTGTTATATTTGAAGGTGGTAGAATTCTTTGTGGTTAGACTCCGGAAGCACCACCGCCACACCTATTTCTGCCTGATAACAACAGTGTTATGCGCTGCTGTGTTCTGGTCTGAAGGGTGTGGTAAGGGAGACATACTTTTCCGAGGCATTCCATCTTAGTCCTCAGGGGTAGCAACGCATTTGTGGCTAACCATGGGTAAGATTTGATCCTAGTGTTGATTACAGATGTCCATGAGCGGCAGTAGCCACTTACCCTCAGATGGGCTGCACGCTCGTTTGCTACTATCCATATTATAAAAAAAAATATCAAATTATAGTTTGTTATACAATAAAAAAAAACGTTTAGTAGGTTACTTTATAATAATTGAAACTAGGCCCTGTTCATATTACTTAACATTTCTGAAAACCCGTATGTATTTAAGTGTCTGTGTCGATTTTGCAGAAGTAAATAACGTACAGGTGTTTCAAACTCAAGTTCGGTAATTAATTTTAGAATGATTGATTGTTTTCAGTTTACGTTTTAGTTTCGAGGGTGTTTGAAGAAATAACTTCAAGCAAACAGCGAAGTAGTCCCGCGAAGCGCTACGTAAATTATACTCATTTTATGGCAAGGCCACAAAGATAGTATTCGGTGAGGCAAACGTGGTAAACATTATATATATTTTAAACACATGAATAGGTTTTAAATAAATTATTTTTCAATTTTGGTTCCGATATACCTAAACGTAACTAAAAATCATATCGACCTAGCTTCGATATAGCCAACCCTTATAACGAATAAATACCGTAAGTTATTTTCTAAAGCAAAAGTTCAGTTTTATATTCACTACTGAAGTGGTGATCCCATTTCAAACATTACGCTATCACGAGCAGTGATAGCTTTATGGTGAAACTGGGCCGATCGATCCGTTGAAGGTCCGAGTTTTGAACGCCAGGCTCCACAAACTATTTTAAAATAATGTGGTTATTAGAAATTATCAATAATTTACGGCGAAGGAAAACGTCGCGAGGAAACCTACACACCAGAGAGTTCTTAAAATTTCTCAAAGTTTTGTGCAGTCTATTAATTCGCACTTGGTCATCGCGGCAGACTATGATCTAAACCCGTCTGAGCTGGGGCTGACAAGTAATATTCACTACGTCTTTTTTTCAATATTTATCGGTTACTAAGACAAGAATGAAATTGAATATGTGTACAAGCGTAATTGTTGATTGTTCCTAACTGAATCTAACAAACCGATACCGGGATAAGCTTTCCTTCTTAATGTATGTATAATAATAAAAATAGTATTATTCCTTTCGATAAAAATGAATATCAGGTGACGTAACCATCTAAAATTAAAACCAAAAACGACAATCGACGTCTAGAACAACATAATATTAGTAAAATTATTCAAAGATACACTACACAATAGATCTATTTAAATGAATTGTGTAAGTGAAATTATACTTCAGAAATTGAAGCTTTTGAATTCATTTTTATATCAGATTTTTATGAGCTTCAAAACCTGACTATAAGATTGACGTGTACCTATTTCCAATATTTATTTATGAGATATACCCGTGAGATATGTGATTCGTGGTTATATCAAAAAGATCAAAGAGACGAGGAACGTAATTTATTTATTTTAACGCTTTTCAAGAGTTTGTCTCAAAATCTATACATCTATACTCTATACATATAAATGAAATTGAAGTGTCTGTTTGTAATATCAAAATATCAGCTTTTGACCAATGCATATGGAAGTATAGACGATACTGAAAACAAAACATCAATTACTAAAATTTTTGTCTGTCTGTTTGTTCTGGGTAATATCTGAAACCGTTGGACCGATTTTGACGGGACTTCCTCCTTCCGAAGAAGAAAGTGGGAATGGAGGAAAGAGGAAGGGGAAAAGGGGAAGAAGTAAAGGGGGAAGGGAGGGAGAAGGGAAAGCGGGAAAGCGGGAATGGGGGAAAGGAGGAAAGATGCATATGTAACTGATACATATGTGAGTACACTAATTTTTTTAACACCTACCCAACGAGGTGGGCACGGGTCTACTAGTAGCTTATATAACTATGACAACTGAGACGATTCCAACGATATTTCATATGTTACAATCTGTCAAACCGCGTCGTCAAAGAAATAGAAATTACATAGAAATATACACATACGCTTGCAAAATATCACCCTCCCTCTGACGCAGTCGGTTAAAAACTCAATATAAACATAATTGAAAATTCAAAATAATCACTATCCTTAACTTTCCGTTATGTATACTTCCATAATAAATATTCAATGATCTTTACGCTTTGACAGTAAATAATACTGACCATTGTATTTAAGAGGTATCTCCGAAGCGTTCCGCGTTTCTTGAAAAAACGTGACCGGACCTTCGTTACGATGGACACAAAATAAATAAATGACCATCTCCACCCTTTTTACGGGCCTCGTAAAAATCCCTAGCGACAGCCCTATCTTAAAGATCGATACTAATATTTGTTTTATGGAGGTTGCGTTGTTTCAAAGAAATGTATCTTTTCTGCTAACGAAACGCCTTTATAAGTTGGCAGATAGAGATTTTGTAACAGATCTTTTCATATTAAAATATACCGAGACATTTTCTCATTTTCTCTGGGCAGGGGTTGCCAGATATAGAAGTATACGGAATTACAAATAACGCTCATAGAAGTTACGGGACCAATTTTATTTCATCTCGATAAAACTAAAACTATAATTTAGACGTGGAATTTCTCGGATGTTCAATGTAGTGACAAAGTGTATGACAGATATGGTGATAAAACTAAAACTGTTTAGTTTACATGTGCAATTGCTCGGGTGTTGGAATGCAGTGACTGGGCGAATGGCAGATATGGTGAAAAAAGAACGGAAAAAATCATTGCAAAATCAACATCGTCGCGTAGACATAAAAATCTATTTAACCATAAAATGTTGTAACAAGAAATCGATCTCGATAGTTATTAAAATAAAAATATGTCTTTAAGTGTGCTTCATATTGAGCAAATTTGGAGCGGATAGTGTCGTTTATATTGAGCAAATTCAGAAAGGTATTGATAACTGAGGACTAAAAAGAAGGCGGAAGGGAATACATAAGAAAACTTTTCTTCTATACATTCACATATTAAGACTTAATTAACCAATTGTTAACCACGTGTGCGTGTGCACTTCATCTTTTCACCCACGGGTATATATTCCACCGATGACAAGTAGTCACTACCACTCACGAGCATATACAGCTCACTCTATATACATAGAAGAAAAGTCCTACCAAACCGATCGCAAACGTTCCTGGAGACGAAGATGATAACCTCATATGTAAATGAGCCGTCATTCACATTCTTCTACAGAAATGCTTGAATTCACGCTAATAATAGGTGTGGCGATGGTATTTCCCCATTCAAACCATTTTAATTCTAAAATTGCTCTTAAATTTATATAACTCAAAGTACATGCATTGATTCACTCGTAATTTATGAATTGATGAATTAATTAATTAATGAGTTTTATGATCCCTTAAAACAATCATTGTCAAATTTATATAACTCAAAGTACATGCACTGATTCACTCGTAATTTATGAATTGATGAATGAATTAATTAATGAGTTTTATGATCCCTTAAAACAATCATTGTCAAATTTATATAACTCAAAGTACATGCATTGATTCACTCGTAATTTATGAATTGATGAATGAATTAATTAATGAGTTTTATGATCTCTTAAAACAATCATTGTCAAATTTATATAACTCAAAGTACATGCATTGATTCACTCGTAATTTATGAATTGATGAATGAATTAATTAATGAGTTTTATGATCCTTTAAAACAATCATTGTCAACTTTATATAACTCAAAGTACATGCATTGATTCACTCGTAATTTATGAATTGATGAATGAGTTAATTAATGAGTTTTATGATCCCTTAAAACAATCATTGTTTACGTTTTCGCCATAATTTCCAAGTATGACCAATTTCTAGCAAGTTTCATTGCGTAATGATTGTTTCGAGGAAACAAGATAAACTTGTACTAAGGCTATAGATAAAATACAAAGTTGATTAATCTGTTCGAGTGTTTTGGTCGTTTTTGTCAATCACAGGCTGTTTACAGGATCCTTACTTACATACTTACCTACCTACCCACATTTTACTCAAAGTTATTTTTTAAGAACCCAGAGTTACTTAAAAAGTAAGTCAAGGATTCAATAAAAAGTGATAACGTATATGTTTGTTTTCTTCGTCATAAAAAAAAACTATTTTCATTTTAAGCACACTTATTTATCTCAAACAGCTTAATTTTAATATATCACATTTATTACTACTACAAGAAATATAATAATATTATATTAGGCGGTCCAACTTTATCTATTTGGACTTTCGCTTAACATTGAGTTATAAAAATATGAAGACCCATAAAGTTTTACACGAGCAAAATTAACGAATAAATACATATTTATATTCCGCATGAATAACGATCACCAAAAATTTTTAAATCTCAAGAGTATTCATAACGAATCAAGTTAGATGAAGAAAGATTCGAGAGGCGTAGGCGTCTGAAATATTACTGGGAGCCACGTCTGGGATATAATCGGAATACATTTGGGTAAACTTGCTCGGAAAGGCCATTATTTGAGGGCCCTGGGGCTAATAATTTCAAATAGTAATGGTTAAAGTTCTACGGAGCGGAATGATTGAATCTTGACGAGCTCACGTCGCCGCCGTCTAAAGCAAATGCATTTAGTCTGTCAGTAAATGTTTGATGGATAATGGCAACTATAACCTCTTTCCTCTGAGAAGTCGGTTTTATCGGTAACTAACTGTAAATAGGTTTGCAGTTCAAATAAAAAAGTTCTCTGGACGTTATAAGTTACGCAGAATATATATATTTTTTGCATGTTGTGCTATTTTATTTTTATACAATTCACGTCGTAACTATGTATGCAATAAGTGATCACTACTGCCGATGGACTTCTGTAAACAAAGTATATACATAATATGTAGGTAGTATTCCACCTATAAACAAAGTTTATATGTAGTTCTCCCTGAAGCCAACCATATATATGTCAGCTCTTCATAATTATTAGCTCCCTCTTCGGACGGCGTAACGTGGGTAATCTAGCAAAGAGATACAGAAAATACTCTATAAACATTTTCATTTCGTTAACCATTTAGCACAAAATAAACCACAACAAGCAAACGAAACGAATAACAGTTCTAAGAGTGGAGGTACCGCTCTCCACGATGGCAGCATGGAAACTGATCGCCGTTCACGCGTACCGCCCGACCTAAACTCTGTTGTAGCACGAAGTTATCAGAGTGTCGATTGACGTCATCGCGGCGGTGCTGCCATCTGTCAAAACTCGTGCTGCGCTTCGTTTACCGTCCAAACTAATATCCGTCTCCGACATATATATATATATGCTTACATACTCTTTCTCATAGCCCCACTCAAAACCCCACAGTAGGATTTTCTCTTGTGTCGTGGGTGCCATGGACACACAAACACCCAGACTCAGAACAGAAATCTAATCTCATCATTCAGATGTCTGTCTGGCCGGGGAACGAACCTGGGACTCACTACGTGTCAGACCGGTACGGTGACCGCTCCGCCACGCGGGTCGTCAGATATATGCATTGCGAATACAGAGGAATAAGATGGTCACCTAATAAATAAGTCAATCAGCAACACCATTCCACTGAAACGCAAGAACTTTTTGAAGTTGGTAGAACTCTTTGTAGTAGCAACGCACCTTTGATTAACCTTAAGTAAGACTCTGATCCTACCTGTGGTTGTGTGGTGAGTAAAAATGTCTACGGGCAGGAATGGCCATCAAAGAGACTAATGTATAAATAAATATCTTTACGTCACGAACACTTCACACTAAAATGTTATTAAATTTACAATTCAACATTCCAACACTTATAACAACTAATATCGTAGTAAGAATTTTCTCATACTTAAGTACTTAATATCAATTACGCAAGATACTCTAAGTAAACGCAAACATAATTTACTTAGAGTCACGTAAGCTATATGTACGTACAATATTAATTTATTAGATCTATAGTTAAGATTAGCAAAGATCATTTCAAACTTGATACACTTTAATATTTTGGATTCTGACGTGAATTGAGTATTTCAATGTTATTGCTTATTTCTATGTAGACATAATGTGACCGTCTTCATAGAAAAAGTATGTAAAGATCTAGTTTAATATGGCCCGGTACAAGTATTACATTTGTAAAAATAGTGGTCACTGCCGCCCATGGACATCTGTATCTTGGTATATAACAAGGGTTTTATTTGTAGTTAATTAATTACAGATGCGTAGCTACCCTTGAAGAATAAGATGGTATCTACATTGAAAGTGTGCTAGCACCCACGCCAAAGAAACACGTTACCTGTGTCGCACTGGAAATAGGTGTGGCGCTCGTACCTCCCCAGTCGAACAATACTCAAACTATTACCTGGTATGTATGCAAAGATAACTAACCAGAGATCATGCTAGAGTATTGAGGTTGTGGCAAATAAATAATATAATCTAATCAACTAATTTCGATTTGCTGTGATAAGGTTACTGAAGAAAGTGGAATTTTGGAGTACCTAATAGACAAGATGGTAATAATGTCACATATCTCTCCTTCAATATAAATGGTCTAAGCTCTTAAAATTCTTTATGCGACAAGTACCACAGTCATGTACACAGACAAGAAAACATTTTCAATGAATAAAATTTATCATTAAAAAGTAATAACAGCGATCGTCATATAGCACATCTCGAAAGTTTCAGAGTATAAACCATAGTAATATATATAAGATTTGTGAAATGACACATGAACATACAAATATTACATATAAATATAGGTATATAATATTTACATTCATATATATGAGTCCCTCCCTGACCAAACCCATCATTAAAAGAAAGCACGGCCTTTTGAATATTGCGGACTAAGATCCGAAAGGCAATTGAAATATACCATAGTAATCTAAGATTTAATCACTGGACAGATGGTACCGACGTGACATGACCAAGATTCAATCACTGCCCGAGGGCTCGGCAGAACTTTGACTGCTTCGATTGGAAATTATAGCCCGAGCTCCATTGAATGCCATTTCCATGAAGTTATTCAAACGTGTTCTGATTATGTCCCAGACGTGACTAGCTGTTCCGCTCTGAATAAGTTAACGCTTCTGGTTCGATACTAGAAATATAAAATGACATTACCCAAATAAGTTCGTACAAATGACATGTTTCGCTGAATTTAAAAAAAAAATATATATTTAAAATGTTTTTAAATGATATAGAATTGTACATAGGTATGTGAAAGATTGTGTCATGACTTTTAGAGGTTGTTTTGACGTTTAATTATAGTGTCTTGAATTTAATATATTATATTGGTAACATTTATCTTTAAATTATATGTTATACTAGCTTATTTTCGCGGCTCCGTCCGCTTCGGTCATATTTACCACGATAAAGAGTATACTATGAATAAATCCAGGTCATAAACATAAACTATTTGTGTGCCAAATATCACCGAAATCCGAGTTGCATGAAAGAATGATAAACATACATACATACTCACAAACTCGCATTAGTAGGATATGATTTATGATATTAAGTAAGTGTTATTTGCTTTGCCATTTGCTTTATCCACTCATAAGTATTAATTAGGTGAAGATATTTTACCATATTTTAGCATGTAAAAGTGCTTTTCCCATGATACAGAACATAAATGTATGTACGTTTGTAGTACTTAAATATAAATAAAACCTGCATATAAAAACATTTCAGACCAGATAAAATGATGGAAATTTTATAGAATATAAGTCTATACAAAAAGCAAATCGACGCAATTCAGCACATTTATCAACGGTTCGTATATAATAATAGATACAAATTGTATGCCGAAAATTGTTCAAGGCTTAACTGAAAGCAAATCGCAAAAATACCAACGCAATATTATTAGTGTTCCGTAACTAAATAGAGATCTGAATGCGTTATTTAGTTAACGACTTGTAAAGAAGAAATTATAGGAATCTAGTTTGACCATGTAATGGACTGTATTTTCTGTCTCATCGGCAAAAGTTCATAAACTCGTGACAGTCGAGAATCACCTACTGATAAATTATTCTCAAATTATACTCTGATTTACACAAATATTTATTTAAAAAATATAAGGACTATATTTGATAGCAACAAAAGAAGATAAAGATAACAACATATAAAGATATAAAAAGAAATATCACTGTTTTACCTGTCTCTCTTGTTAATTTAGCGTGTTGGTGTAGTGTTCTACATGCAAAGCGGCGATAGATCATAAGTATAGGCCTACAATTTATTTATTTATTTATTCAAGATCACCAACATAATGTACACCAAACAAAAGCAACAATCATAAATACAGAGAAAAAAGGTAAGTGTCATTACAATTATAGGTGAAGACAGCTTGCGAATACAGAAAGCGAGTAACATAGCTGTAGGAGCAGTATGATAATAATTACAATATATTTTACAATTTAAAGGAATCTTTTAATATAATTAATTATTTATATGAACAGAGCAACATGAGAAGAAAAGAAGAAATATCGT
>MOOZ01001668.1:100625-117113 GCA_002930495.1 Cecropterus lyciades | reverse complement strand
TGAAAATATTGACCTTCAACTCCTCAAACCTGATCATGCAGAGTACTGCAAGCATAAGTGATAAGAGTTAGTCATTTGGTGCTTACGGATATATAATGATATTGATAAGCAGAGACTTTGATAAAAAAATTGGCCTTTAATTCACTCCTCAATCCTGATGATGCAGGGGTACTGCAGGCCTATACAGCATAAATAGTGTCCATTTGATGCTAACGGATATAAAATAAGATTGCTAAGCAGAGATATGAGACGACTAATTGGACCTTCAACTCTTCAACCCTGGTGATGCAGGGGTACTTCAAACCTAAACCATAGAAGTGGTGCAGTGCACATATGCAGATATATATGTTTTGACCTTCAACTCCTCAAACTTGTTAATACAGAATACTGCAAGCCTAATTTATAACTTAGGATTAGGTTCAGCTGTAGTGATTTATATTGGACGGATTAGGTTAGGTTGAAACATAATAGAAAATATAAAACTAAGCGAGCAGGGCGTGGTAGCGCTCTGCGAGCGGGTGCGCCCAGTTCATATAAATACAGACCCAACCTTTATTAATCTCTATATAATTTATAAAATTTTTGATAGTCATGGCTTAGGACAAAATTTTACATTTATGCTGGAAGTGGAATTTAGGTTTGTCTCAATTTATGCTTTCGTGAATTGTATTTATATTTACAAGTAAAATTAGTGATATTATATGAAGACAAATAAACATAAACAAAAACGCTTTCTACACTCATAGCCCCACAGTGGGATTTTCTCCTGTGTCATGGGTGCCATGGACAGAACAAAGACAGAACAGAAATCTAAACTGTCAGAATTGAACAAAATTAAAATGTCACCCCACGGAAAGCAGAAGCTTTCAAATAAAAGAGAATTGTCAAAACCGGTTCACCCAGTCGAAAATGACGACGATTCAAACATAAAAAAAATACATTCCAATTGAGAACGTCCTCCTTTTTTGGAAATCGGTTATAAATAACGCATTGAGGTATATTTATGTACATACATATATACGCAGCATACGTATAGCTCATGAAAATCGTTCAATGACGGTGACGTAAGTTCCATGATTTTGTTTACCCAAAAAGTGCTCAACGCGTCTCAAGAAGTTTTCACAGCCAAGCGTTATGTTCACAGCAAAAAATATAGGAAGTTTAATATAGAGCGTCTATAGACACTAAATTATGTGCTGCTTATAAAATAACCCAACAGCTGTCGCAGGATAAATAATTAAAATGTAACCTAGCCTTAGCGCGGCTGTTTATGGATTGGTGCTTTGGGTTATTGATGTGAAACATCTATAGGTGAATTTAAACCTGATTGTTCGCGTGGTAATCGCTACGCCATATTTATTTTAACGCCATCTGTTATTTCGGAACTATAAAGCATCGAACAAATATAACTGGCTGCAGTTTTAGTTGGATTTAGTGCGGCGTACTGTTCGTAGATGGCATAATTTTCATTATGCCATATATTCAGTTCCTGTCGCAATTTTGTCTTTTATGCATATTATTTGTACGAACACTATGTTTCACATCTACCAGGCGTCCCGTGACGCCTATCTTTATAATTTAATTTTATAAATCTACATATGCATATTTTCCGTAAATACAAAAATTTTACTCATAGAACTTAGAAATCATATGGAAATCACAGTATATATTATGACTTTTTTTTTTAATTTACGAGAATGTATTGTTAATGTTTGTTTTAAAAATAATCTAGATACGCTGCAAAATATTTTAACACACATTTACTACATGTATTATTATAAAGTCAATTTTGATTTGAACCATATTTGCAGTTGCTTTGACGATACTTAATACGGTTTGCCTTTGTAACCAATCCTAAAATAGAACTGGAATAATTATTAAGGATTCATTTGTAAAGGTTACTACCTTTTACAAATTACATACGGGTTCTACTGAACCCGTATGAACAGGTTGGGGAGGTGCCACCGCCTCTTGTATTTCTGCGTATAGCGTATTACATTTCAAAATAAATTAATATAATTTCAATTTATAACTTTTCCTTTTATGTGATATTAAACATACGGATGTCACGGTGCATGACAAAGAATCTATAATCTTACTTGATTGACACACCTAATGTCAATAATGTAATATGTCTATGTCAAAAAAAGCGCTATTACTCTTTAATGCAACTTTTAAACCTTATTTTCCCTATAATGAGTATTCTCTAAAATAATACATAGAGAAACCGAAAAAAGCATGTAAAAGCTTTGCAGGAGATAAACACTCATTTCGATGTTATCAAAAATAAATTATAATCTATCCATACTTCGGTGAATTTCAAGTTTAGTTTTTATTTGTTTAATTACAGTTGAATTATTATAAAAGTGTGGGCTACTCCCACATTACATTTCATACACACACATTTTTACATCACTACACTTACATACATTTCATATATAAGTAATATATTACACACACATATCATAAAAATACATATTCTATTACATAAATATTATATATATAAACATTACATTCACACAGTCACACATTCATACTTGAACATAAACACAACACAAATAATTAAATGTACCAAGCCAAATGTACCACTGGTGCAGTCCGCCTTATCGGCTACCTGACGACACGAATAACGGGTTCGCCGACGCTGGCGCACGGTTGGCCGGCTGATCGAACTCCCCCCGCACCGATGATGTCGCCAGTGTGGATCTGCCTATCGCGCGCTTAACACTACCTCGCTTTCGCTTTTTCGCATTATAACGCTTTGATTGTTTCGTGATTTCTGTGACTGTTCTTCTTTCTTGTGCTTGTGACTCTGTACTATCGCTTGTGTTTGTGCCTTCTCCTTCTGTATATTCATTATAGTGTGAGAGACAAAACGTGTAGTTATTTATCGGCTACATCCGCGGAGCTGCATCGGGCCGATCGCACAGCTAAGTAGCTTAGTGTATTTACTACTACCAACTGCACACACCCTCACACCAACCAAAAAAGCTTGTGTAGGTGGATGTTTAGAAGTGGTAGAACTCTTTGTGGTTCGACTCCGGAAGCAGCACTGCCACATCTATTTGTGGCTAATAACAGCAGTGTTATGCACTGTTGTGTTCTGGTCTGAAGAGTGTGGTAAGGCTGTGGCTAACCTTAGGTCAGATCTTGATCTTACCTAGGGTTGATTACAGGTGTCCATGGGCTGCAGTAGCCACTTACCATCAGGTGGGCTGCATGCTCGTTTACTACCTCCATACTATAAAAAAATGTATATTTACTAGTAATCACGAACGTCAGGTAATATTTAGAGAAATAAAAATCAGGAAGATTAATGTGGTTTGCGTAGCAAGTCATGATGTGTTTTCCCTAGTCACTGTCCATTTCGCATTCAACTACAAGTCTGGTGTAAGTGTGGCGTGTTGCAGAGAAGTGACAGCAGTCATAGCTTCCATTTTACCTACATTAAATTTACTACCTATATTATTACCTACATAAATACATTATAATAAATTGAAGCTCACACTGATTTTGTAATTAGATAAATAATTCCGTACTTTCAATATTTTATATAAGTATTTAATCTACCCATTATATTAATAACGTTTCTTCCAAATTACAGGGTATCCATGTCTTATTCAAAAGTCGATATTCATTTCCATTTGTTAATTCTATATGATAAAACTATATAATTATTACACTAAAATGTACATGACGTACAAAAATACAATTAACTTGTTTAGATATAATATGTATTTATGTAGACAATATTTACATTGCGAAATAATAAGTCGTAGCCTATTCTACGGAATCTTAATAACGCTACGTAGCTCGTAGCTGCGTAGCACTCTAAAATCGTAACTGCGTAACTAGGCTTCACAGTTAATTAAATCCATATTGCCTTCGGCTACGGATGGACTCTTCCACCAACAATTCTGTCGGGGCTTTGTGATTATTCGTGCAAGGTCGACAGGATTCTGAATTATGTGTTATGAATTTGAGGTTCATAAATCTATACATTTAACAAGAAGTTTAAGAGGCGAATCCTTTTATAGTTCTATCCTGCAAAGAGAAAAGGTACTGCATAATTCTACATCTAAAGACCTCAATAAAATCATTTCGCAACATTTCATAATGTAATTCATATAGCATATTTATACCATTCATTAATTTAATATATTAAAGATTGATAGCTTTTAATTCCTATTAACATATTGCTTCTTTAAATATATTATTATACTTAAACTATAAATAATACTGGAATATTATATAATCATATATTTTAAATATCTCAATAGATGGATTCGTTAACGATACAAGTTTTACTTCTGTGAGTGAATTGCACACACATAATTTTTTAATATCTTTATGGTCAATATTTTGACCAAGCTTCATAGATCGTGGTCACGGCGAAACTGAGTATAACGCATATCGTTATACTCAAATATGACGACCCGCGTGGCGAAGCGGTCTCCATACCGGTTTGATACGCAGTGGGTCCCGGGCTCAATCCCCGGCCAGACAGACATCTGAATGATGAGTTTAGATTTCTGTTCTGGGTCTGGGTGGTTGTATATTCGTCTTTCTGTTTCCATGGCACCAAGGACACATTAGAAAATCCTACTGTGGGGCTATGAGTGTTAAAAGCATTTATGTTTAAAGTGTTTATATCGTGGATACTCGTTACGTAATAAAATAGATAAATATCGAGATAATATTAGACTCAAGTCGTAATTATAAACTTTAACATAAATCTTATCACTCTCAATATTTACATAAAGTTACGTTTGTTAAAAGCGTGATAATTTCCCCAAAGCGACGTATAAATTCCTTTTCAAGCAGATTGTTACTTTAATCTTTTATTTCCATTCTTTGGGATACTTTCTGTCTTCATTAGACATTCTTTAGAAGATATAAAATGATTTATTAAGGGAGGGAGGGCTACATTTTCCTTGTTGTGGCATACGATTGATGCGAGTTCTATGCAAATGACAGGCGTTGCTTCTGACAATATTATCGAGAATCTTACAAAAGAATTGATTTAATCGTTTAAGTATTTAAGTAGACGATAAAATATTGGAGCTTAATAATAAATTACACAGGAAGTCCTTTTATGTAGATTTCGAGTGCATGTCTACTCCAACTGTTAAATAATGAAGAATAAGAAATAAAAATTTAATAATAAAGTAAAATATACACATATTAATACTATCTGGTAGAGAAAAATATTCATAGAAGAGTATTTAGTAAACTTATGTTACCTGGCCTTGACATTGATACATGTGAACGCGAAGCATTATCCCATGATGGGCACGGGTCGCCTCTCAGAGTGGGGGCCACTCTGGTCAAGTAAGGATGATAAAGGTACGTAACGGACATCTGTCACTAAAATATATATAATTGGAAAATGGATAACCTATTCCTTACTTAAGTCGGTTGACTAAAAACTAAAAAGCTACATTATTGCTACGAAGCAAAATAGGTGTAATATTGTTGCCGGTGTCATGAAACCAGGCTATCACACCGTTGATGAAATTTGACCACATTTTAACACAAGTTTATATTATAAACAGATCAGTTTAAATGCATTTTTACAATTTATACTATATTTATATTGAAGGTGATAGAACTCTTTGTGGTTCGACTCCGGAAGCACCACCGCTACACCTATTTGTGCCTTATAACAGAAGTGTTTTGCGCTGTTGTGTTCTGGTCTGAAGGATGTGGATGTACGGGAGACATACTTTTTCGAGGCATTCCATCTTAGTCCTTAGGTGTAGCAACGTATCTGTGGCTAACCTTAAGTGAGACTTTGATCTTACCTAGGGTTAATTACAGATGTCCATGGGCGGCAGTAGCCACTTACCAGGTGGGCTGCATGCTCGTTTGCTACTTCCATACTATAAAAAAATATATATTATAAAGCTGAAAATTTTGTTTGTTTAGTTGAACGCGCTAATCTCAAGAACTACTGGTTCGAATTTAAAAAATATTTTTCTGTTGAATAGTCCATTTATTGAGGAAGACTATAGCTTATATAACATGACGCTTTGTTTGTTTGTGTGTGTTTTTCTTATGAAGTAGCGGGGCACAGCTGGTTTTATATATTTTTTATAGTAGTGAAATAGCAATCGAGAATTGAATAGTTCAGCATAGTATAGGTACTCTGCGTAAACTAGCCCATCTTACTTACAGTAAGTGTACAATACAACTTTTATCGAGGAATATGTTTACTTAGGACTAGTTCGTAATGAAAGCACAACACACGATGGTTCGGACCTTTTGCTTTCTATGTGGTCATTTTCGTCATTATTTTTTTTAATACAGTATGCTGTCAAAATTTTGTTTGATACAAATTTTGTTTCCGCCATCTACCCCGTTTGATGTATATTAGAAGCATGAACTAAATTTTAAACGCTTTTAGTATTTTTAGTTGTATATTTACAAAAAAAAAATGGTTTGAAGAACTGATATTAAGCAAGGCGTCTTTTAGTTACTCAACTCACCTATTGGCCACGTCTCTCCCAAGGACTCTATGTACAACTAGGAGCGTCACCATCATATTGGGTCATACACAAAACGGGTTGTGAAAATTAAAGAAAAAAAAAAGTGTTGTATTTCTTTAAATTCGGTCTCATTTATTTCTTATAAATCAATGTAATACAGAAAAAAATAGAAACCAGATCGTTATTCATTTCTAACAAAGATATTCAATATATAATTTTTTCGATGCCCACAGAAAAGACACCATTCTACAGAAAATAATCAAAAATCACTTTTATTTATTTAGTTATTGCTCTTCTTAATAAATCACAATTTGGACCCACCGAAATGGGCTGATTGAATTTCTGATCCATATTACAGCAATAATTTTCTGAAAAGTCGATGTGCAAACCATCTGCTGGTGTAAGATTTTGTTTTATGTACCTTATGGCTTTATGTTGACTAAAAATATTAGCAACATGTTGCATACATTTAGGCAAGTCTTTTTTTTAAATATTCACCAACATTTGCTGAGTTGTCTTCACGCGCTCTTAAATTGTTCTTTTATAAATTTTTTCATTGCCTTTGATCACTTCTCTAAACATCTTCGTAACCCATCTTTGGTATATTATTGTGTCAGTACTATTGAAGATATTAAAGTTTGGGATCTTTGCACACAATCTTTTGCATTTCCGCTCTAAGCAGCGTGTATTAAGAGTACAACAGAAGGACTTCGTTAAGTGGCGGAGCGATATGTTGTCACTTTAGCTTGATGTAAGGCACATACAATAAAATCAATATTACTATGTATAGAGCATAAACAAGTATTTCTCGATGCTNNNNAATATTACCCAGAAAGGACGACATCGGCGGAAAGTTTCATAAGAAATACTCAAACCAGTTGTACTATTAAACTTTTTGTGAAGATTAAGAAGTGTATCATTTAAGACACGAATTTGCTTTTTTACTTTTTTGCGTGTGATAGTTTCTTTCGTTCCGGCTGTTAATCGACTATTTTCGTCATCATTTAAAAAATTGCATATCTTTTGTTTTAGACTTATTGTAATGTTACTGTCTTCTTCTTCTATTTTTCTTTTTTCCTGAGTCTTAATAACCGCATTCTGTAGCATGCCAGACGTCGCTTTAATATTTTCAATCTATTTAATAAAGACTCATTTTGAGCCTTTAGGTTTTGTCGATTTCGTTGACGTGTGGTTATTCCTACGGAGATTCTAGAAGATGATGCAGGAGATGCACAAGATGAAGTGGTTGGTGTATTTTTATCCAAAATATTCATGGCACGCTTTCTTATTCTTTCCATCTCGCGCCTTAATCTAGCTTTTTCACGCCAGTTTTTCGTATATGTCTCTGCTGTCTGGGTGTAAAGTCTTTAATCGTCTTTAATAAACCATCTTGTTTCTTTCGATGATATCGTTCTCTATCTTTTCTACGTCTTTCCTCTATAGCAACCGCATCTAGTTTATCTCTAGTTCTACGCATGCTCAATTTCTTTTGCTCACGTCTACGTTTCTTCTTCTCTTCATCGGTTAGTTGTACACTAGAACGAGGCATTGTAACTGTAATAAGCAAGCAAAGTTGTTTTGTTACGTAAGCTATTAGTTTCAACAGCTTGACAATTCTGAAATACCTCTTTTTCAATGCAATTTACAAAATTAGTCTCTACCCTAACAAGTTACATAACTAAAATCCAGGAACATATGCATTTTACTATAAATATTTTAACGTGGCTAGAAGAAAACTGTAGTAAAACTAGTACCTAACATGCACGTGCTTATAATATTTATTTATGACAAGATAATTTTAGGCATAATGAAAACAATTAACATAAAAACCTTACAAAAGTATTTTGTGTGGACATACGACTTTTCTGTGGACGTATTTTGAAACAGGAGAGTTGTCCACAGAAATGATATTTCAAGCTTAACTCAACAATGTTTTTTCGTTTTTAAGGTTAGAAAAATGTTAAGCAAGATTTTCAAAATTCTCCTTAAGAGACATCCCGTCAGTATAATTAGTAAAAGAATAAACATTTACTTACCTAGAAACACTCGGAACAGAAAAGTATCATTGATCTTTTTCAAAATATGTTTATTAGCAAATTTAAAATAGTGTAACGCAACAGTGCACATCCATCTTACGCAACGAGCGCAGAAAAGGGACAGCTATCTTATGTTACCAATGTAAAAAATATTCCATTTATAGTACTTTTAGTAGAAATTTAAAACCTGTTGATTTTTTGTGCCACAGAAAAGTTGCATATACGTGTAACGGCTAGTTTATTCGAAATTGTAGTAAACGTTAAATATACGTTTAGGAAATCATCAAATATAACTTATCTTAAGTATATTCTACGTTCATAATATACGTATTTATGATGATAAATGCATAACACAATGTGTTAAGTATTTTTAAAGTTATGAACTACGAAAGTGAACAGTCCACAGGAGAGGACAATTTATGACATTTGTTTTTTTTTTCTCTGCTATTATTTTTTATTTTGATATTTTAATAATCCATATATATCACATGGACGGGCATGATAAAATATAGGACTAAATTTAGTTTTATTTTCTTTTATTGATTATGATATATAAATATAACACTGAAATGTGTATCACCCTATTATATTCTCAGGTAACTTGTATGCATTCCCCAAAGTTGTAATTTTGCATGTTCCATTCAATCTATGTCTTTACTAATATGTAACTAGTTACATCGTTAAAAACATGTAACAAAAACTCTACTGCTTAATACAACTTTTTTGTGCATAATGATATATATTTAATTTAACGCTTATATGAGTTTTTGTCAAAATAGTCAAGTAAAAGTATTATAACATGTATATTTTTAGATGGCTCTATTGACTAGCTTTCATTTGATACCCATATTGTAGTAATAGTAAAAAAGTCGTCCCTCCTCCCCCTTTCACCTATTCCATGTGCCATTTTTTAAATTATATAGTCCATGTCACTTTCCAAAATTGAGATGATTCTAATGATATGTCACACGTCACAATCTCTCAAGGCGGTATCTTATTTAACTGATCAGTCTATAGGCTGTTTTGATTTCGAAATTTTTCATATTTATTTAAAGACGTCGACTATTTTAGTGACGTCATCGTCCTTTGGTTTCAGTTTTTCATATTTCCATTTTAAATAAAAAAGAGTACGTTACAAACTTGCAAACTTTGGTTGCCATATGTGAGGTTAACTAGTATGTTTAAATTTATAGCTGTAATTTCTAGCTATTTTTTTAGAAATTAATTTATAGCTGTAAGTGAATAATGTTATTAAATAATAAAGCTTTTCCGTATCTGGTTTGCCTATAAGGCTGATTTGATTATGATGTAATAAATAAATATTATGCATTGGATTTACATCTTGAATACGTGATATACGTAATAAAATACATACGGTATTATTAACTCAACAAAACAAAGATATACATGTAACGGATTGCGCTCCAGACATCACATAAAAGTATGTATTAAGCCAACATATACATATTTAAATAATTGTAACTTTTTCACGCTTTATAGTGATGATGCTTAATTTTAAACAAGAAATGACCTCACAACTAACCATTAAAGCATTTTATCTTATCAGCAATTTATCAGCTCCACGTCATGAGGTAATGATGACCATATGCAAATATCTCAATAGGTTTAGAAAATATATGAAAAATAATGTTAATACCTATAACATTTGAGGGTTGCCCTCGATTACCCTGGGATATCATCATCGGTTCACAAATTGGGGAGAAATCAGTAAACATACATAAAAATATATAAAATCGAACTTAGAACCTCCTCCTTAAACAACCACTACGACTTAATTATACTTAATTTATAACAAGTTAATTGAACGGACAAGCACTTATTAAATAACTTACTTGTCAGGAATCTTGTTACAAGTTTCAGTGCGGTAAACGAGAAAGCGGCGAAGTTTCAATCGCCACAACTCGTAACAGTTTGCTTGGAAATGAATTCACCGTCCGTTTTCATTGAAATGTATAATATTGACGTAGTTATGCTTAGTTCTTGGCGTTATTAATTAGAAAAGCGATAGAACTAGTACTGTGTGATAGAACTGTCACGATTAGAGTTCAAGCGGATATTTCTAGCGTGAAGCAGTTCTTGCGTTTCGTTGGTATGGTGTGGTATATCAGGTGATCATCTCAGTCCTCAGGAATAGCAAAGCATCCGTGATCGACCTTAGATAGAACCCCTGTTCTACATGAAGTTGCTTACAGATGTCCATGGGCGGCAGTAACCACTTACCATCAGGTGGACTGCATGCTCGTTAGCTATATCAATCTGATAAAAAAGTCAAAAAGTCCTCGTAAAACTTACCATACACAAATTAGTGAACCAAATAAGAAACGTCGTGAAAACCAAACGCGTGAAATAAGCGATCTATTCTATTATGCAAATAAGTAACCTTCGAAACACGGTATACAAAACCGTAATTGATGAGTGAATTTGCAAGCTAAAAACCGTACGTAGTCACCATTGCTCATAATTGCCACCAATAACCTGATAATCGAAGTTTCCTGCGATAAACATTGCGTTAATAGCTTTATTTGGCAACTTTTCATTATAACACGCGGCAGCGTGTTGGTCTGGCAAGTCTGGCAATAACGCAACGCATGTGTTATTTACAGGAACCATTTGGAACTACTTTGACCCCTTAATAACTCAAAATCTACTTAAGCTAGAAACATGAAACTTGGTATATTTATTAAAACCTCTGAGACTGATTAACATCTCAAATTTCATAAATGTCGCCCAAACAGATATTGATATATTCAGGTCATTTTTATCACTGACTTACATATGTATATGTATATCAAAAACCTAACTCACTTTCAGATGACTTAGAAAATTGAAATCCAGCTGGGTAATCGTGTGCATACAAAGGACAACATGTGAAAACAGCAAACATTTACGATTTAAAATATATTTCCATTTATTTATTTTGTAATAGTTAGCCTGATAAAATTTTAATATGAAAAAGTGGCATTTACTGTTTTCTTTTAAGATCAAAGAAAAACATTCAAAGTTATGAAGTTTGACATTTTTACTATATTAATAGAATAGTGTCACCATTTTTTATTAAATTTAATGTATATAAAGTAACTTATTCGCATCTGTAACCTGTTTATTCTTGCAAAATATATTTGAACTATCATACTATCCTATCATACTAATGTATCTATTGCAATAACAACGTATTGCGCTCTATTTAGCGTTCACTTTAGAATAAGCATTAAATTCGTTTTAACGAAAAACCGTTTGCTCCGACCGAGACAAACAAAGTTTTGTATAATACGGCTGCGTTTAAGCGTCGACGTCGCACTGGGCATCGATACGAACACAGGGACTACTCGATTAGCCGTTTACGAATTCAATTCGACATCAACGGTTGATTTATCTAGTCAATCTATTCTATCTATTCGCTCACCTCTGATATGTATATGATTATTTAAATCACTTTTTTTTAATAATCAAAACATGTGGCAACAATTATTGGTGTGTTGTTGGATTTCTATGGAAAGCTATCGAAGCGATCATGAAATCTAATATCCTGCGTAATACGACACAAGCTACTAATAAAAAACAGCTAACGTGGGAACGGAGAATTATGAATAGGAGACATGACTTGACTTGAGTAAAACCTTGAGCTTGCATTATATTCCAAATTAAATAAATGATTTGTATAGTTAAATCATCTGTTAAAATTTAACAGAGTTATTTTTTTATGTGGAAAACATTGTTGTTATAGCAATACGAGAAATCATGTTTTCATTTATTTAAAGAGTATGAGTGAAGAGCTTGGTACCTATTTAGATATCAATTGTTTTGTAGGCTAAGTAGACAGTAATAAACTTGGCTTTTTTAACATTTATATATTTTATGGGATTCAAATTACCGCAAACAACCATATTTTGTGTTTAAAGTTTTATAGAAACGATAATTTAATGGAATTTCAGCAATTGTAAAGGATTCGAGATTCGTTTTAAGATATAAATGATATTTTTAGTAAATCAATTGTTTTTGGGTTGTTGTCTTGTTGTCTTACCTATCTATCGCTAGATAAAATAGTTCTTAGTTTTAAATATATTTAAAAAATACATTCGTTTTTTCCTTTTGTTTGCCTCTTTTGTCGTTTTTTATTATAGCTTCGAAGAGCTAATTTGTTACCAATAGAAAATAGAAAGTTTCATTTTTATATATTCACTAGCAGTACCCGCGACTTCGTTCGCGCAGGCTATATATACATAATCTATGCATGCATTAGACTTTTGAGAGCTACTGCTGGATATACACTTCCTCTAATGGGCTTTTTCAATAGTCACCGGCTCCTGGCATGAGTGTTGGCGACAGTAGTGGGTTACTTCATCTGTTTTACATCCAAAGAATAATTCCAAAGGAAATCTAATTGTTATATCTAACTAGAAGCCTAAATCTCAAATATCACGCTCTTTACTTAAAAACTGTAATTTCTTTACAGATCTTCAACCCCTATATAGTGGAGTTATTCGTCATACCCCTCTGCCACGGAGATGACACAGGATACTCGTGACACTCCTTCGGTCTTTCTCTGTATGCTAAGTGGCGAGGCCACGGGAACACTTTTGCTTCCTACCGCGGTCTGGCTGGCATTGGAATTCTTATAAGATTAACTCCTCTGAGTTTTTTTTATATAGTAGGAAGTAGCAAATGAGCCAGCAACCCACCAGATGGTAAGTGGCTACTGCCGCCCATGGACGTCTGTAATCAACCCTAAGTAAGATCAAAGTCTCACCTAACGTTAGCCACATATGCGTTGCGGGTAGCAACGCGTATGTGGCTGAGGATTAATACGGAATGCCTCGGGAAAGCATATCTCCTTTACCACATCCTTCAGATAAGAACACAGCAGCGCATAACACTGCTGTTATGAGGCAGGAATAGGTGTGTCGGTGGTGCATCCGGAGTCGAACTACAAAGAGTACTATCACCTTCAATGGAGTTGGAGTTCTTGTATCAGTTGTTTTTGATCAGGGAGATAGTTGTCATCTCTTTGTCCTGTCCTTGGAGTTGAACACTTAAAATCTCGGTGGACAGAATTTCAACTCCCATTTTAGCCCGTTTAGAGTGAAGCTTCCAGAAAATCCTTTATAAGACCTTGCCTTGCCCATAATATTAATTCTGCCAATAGAGCATAATCCTAAATAGGTTAGGAGTAAGAGTAATAAACCAGTGAAATTCCAAACAAACTTTCAACCCTTATTTCTCACCTAAGGGGTAGACTTTATAAAAAAATTGAAATAGTGGTTCATTATTTATAATTGATAGGATTTCATTAAAATAAGTCAAACAAACTTTAAACCCCAAATTGGGCTAAATCGGGGCAAAGGGGTTCATTTCCCAAAAACGGTTAAAAATATGTTCCACTATACCAATGCAGTCAAATACTAAGTTTCATACTGCTTTCATCAAAATCAATCAATTAACAAAAAAAAACTGGCAACCTCTATTACACCCTCTTTGTGATTGATTTACCTACTTATTTGACCATTTTAGGGTTGGTTATTCAAAAACGGCAAAATAAATATTTCATTTTATCAGACCACAAACCCAAATACCAAGTTTTATTAAGTTTGCATCTAAATTGACTGACCTCCTAAATTGTCAACCGCTATTTAAACCCTCTTATGGGTTAATTTTTCAAAAATGGTCAAATAGATAATTCATTATATATCAAACCACAAAGCCAAATACTAAGTTTCATTGAGCTTCCATCAAGAATGGCGGACTTCCAAACAAACTTGCAATCCATTTTTCATTACCTTAGGGGTCGATTTTTCAAAAACGGCGAAATAAAAGTTTCAATTTATTAAAGCATAAAGTCAAAAACCCACTTTCACTGAGCTCGCATCAAAATTGGCGTTCTTCCGAAAAAATTGTCAACCCGTAACTTGCGTTAAAATTGACGGACCTTCATACAAACTTTCATCCCTTATTTTACCCTTTTAGAAGTGGAATATCAAAAGATCCGTTCTTAGCTAATGTCTTCGTCATAAAAAGAACATCTTACGAAAATTTCACGTATCTACCTTCAGTAGTTTGGGCTCTACTATGTTTAATCAATACATGAGTGAGTGAGCATCCTTTCGCTTATATATATATGTAGTGTATATATATATATACCTATATTTTCCTTACGGTCGATGTTTGTCCACTATTTTCCGTTAAAATTATAGAAACGTTCACGCACGTCGTTCACGTTCGTGCACGTCGCCTGTAAAAAACTGCCTCGCCTATTTTTTGCCTTATATCAGAAATATGTTTACCCTCTGGTGTAGCAATAGATCGTTGACAAAATAAAAAATTTCACCTGCACTAAACTTAAACAACAGCGACTTACCATCTGCATGATCGTTTCATATACCAATTTAAGAACGAAGAAGTTAATTTAAGGCCCGATTACCCGAAGGCAGATATTAAATCTAATATTTATTTATCTATCTAATAACATCTCCTGTTGTTTTCTTAGCTTGTTAATTAGGTATTAATTTACCTAGTTTTCTTGGAAATTGCGTCTTTAATATAAGAATTGTTTGTTGATGGAAATATTTTTTAATTACTATCTTCTTAGCTTTAATAATAAATTTAATAATAGCTGAAAACACAGAAGATTTTTCGGTTAAGAATATATTGTTTATGATGTGAAATATTTCACTGTTTATATTGAATAATATTAGAAATAAAGGTTATAAAAATTTACTATTTAATGTACGCACGAAAAACCATAAATTCACTCTTTTAATGAATAGCGAATCTTTATATTCAAATTATTATTGTTTATATTTACCTTAAATATATAGTTAGTATGTTGAAAGAGTATGAGAGCTTATATTTAACTTGTCGATGTCGATCAAAAACACTATCACACTTTCATGTTCGTTTGTAAACCAAACCACCTAAGATAGTATAATTATATAAGACAGTATTTTTATATATTATATGTATATATTTTTCTGTAACGAATCAAATATTTTAAATATTTGAGTAATTAAATGATAAAAATAGTTTTGAAAAAGTCTAGAATCTAATGGGCTGTGTTTTAATAATAGAGGAACATTAAAAGATTTTGTTGTTCTCATTCCAGCCGCTACTTCCCTTGACTTTTGCGTTAAGAAATTAAAAAAGAAGCTCCTTCATAACACAAGTTCCTAAGATATTCAACCTGCAGACGGTATGCGATAAGCCATTATACCAAGGACAATAAGGCTGGGTAACATATTTAACTTTACACAATTTTGGTATATTCTTGAAAAAACTTGCAATCAGTGGGATATTTACACCGCAAATTTTCATTCATGTAAAACTGTTTTTTTAAGGCTTAGTTGCATTTGCTTAAGGACCATTCAATATACAGTTTTTATACGACTAACATATTATATTAATACTATTTGTATTTTTATTGATGATGACTATTCTATTTAAAAACCCGAGGCATCGGGCCTTGTTAACGTAACTATAATTAAAAGCGTTACTACACACTATATCAATGTCTATGAAATTTGTAACAAAATTCCGGTGAATATTCGATCAACTTCCTTAGCGATGTAAGATTTTTGCAATTTAAAAATTGTGCGAACAGTACATATAATAAACAATGTATACGCCAGTATTTATTTGATAAGATTCCTCCAGAACGAAAACGTACATTATAATGCAATACAAATCAAACATTTTAAAATACAAGGCATCATAATAGTTTATTTGATAAGAATTAATTGAATAAGGTCGTAATAGCTTGAAAAATAAAATAAATTAATCATTCACCTTTTAATCTTGCTAGAATTATTCTTATCAAAGTTGTGCGGCGGTGTAAAATAAATGAATCATAATCCATCTTTTAACTTTGTTAGAATTCTTTTATCAGAGTTTTATTAGAACACGTACTTTATTTACGAAAGCCAGAAAGTAACTCCGTGGAATTTTCCGCCCTG
>MOOZ01001668.1:71922-84926 GCA_002930495.1 Cecropterus lyciades | reverse complement strand
TTAGGCGCGGGTGAAACCGCGGGGATCTGCTAGTATCGTATAATATCCAGTATCACATACAAATAAAATAAATAGGTACGTTAAACATCGCACCGAATCAAACCCACCTCACATGATAACAACTTAAAGACCTATCATATATTAATTGGTATATTAATTATATATTGTTATATTAATTGGTATTTAAGTTGCAATTGTGAAAACATATAATACTTAGAATATTAGGACGATGTATTAGTATTAGTAACAATGATTAGGTTAATTTAATATTTAATTAAATTTAATATTTGTGTAGGTCTTTGTAAATATTATAATTACTCCGAACATCATATGTATTGTTACTACAAAAATCCTTTGAAATAATAAATATTCTCAAAAGATATTTATGCAAGTGTTAAATAATGTATGAACGTATTTATTCAGCAGCATTCTTTCGAATAAAAGTTATAGTTCTATCCTAGTAAACTTTGCAATTGTTCAGCTTGAATATTCGCAATTTGTTTCGGTATATGAGTGATAGAACGCAATTTAAATGAAAATCCAATATAAGAACACGTTTTGCAATTTATATAAACAATTTTTGTCTGATATGATATGAATGTATTCTGACATGATATGATTTCGTATGTGTGAATGTATTCTTCGTTTTACTGAAAAATACTAAATTATGCAATAAATTTAAATACTTGATGGAGAATGATAACTTCTGCTACTAATTGGTGAAATTGATTAAGAATTCAATTAATAATTAATTAATATTAATTAATTATTATTAATTTAATTGTATTCAAGGAGAATTATATTTCCATTTTAATTGCCATTATTAAATCTATTTTCAAACATATTACTATTTCAAATATAAAGTTTTTTAACAATTCATTATATTTAATTATAAAGCTTCATATTTTGAAGCTATTTAGCTTCAAAATATAAATATATTTAACTTTAAGCGGAGGTTAAAATTGAATTTCCGCTTTAATCTTACATGTGTCAAATTGCAAGAACAAAACCATAATAGTAATTCTGATATTCCCGCTAAAACACTCATGATCAATGAAGAACTCAAGCCTGTGTGATAGATAATATCATTATCTATTCTAACCCCCCATATTCAGTACACTTAAAAAATAATCGTAGCCCTCTAAATTACTTTGTAATAATGTAGATATTATCATATTTGAATGTTATGTGATAAATATTTTTAATATCTTAGTACGACGCAAACTTTCTTCATAGTACTTATCGGCACAGTTTCCGAGCTCTTTGAGGGTAACGTGTAATATGCAAGTCTTCGTCGACTTGTCACATTGATAACAAAAATTTGCAAGTTAAAAGCGATATTCTCACCTGTTACAAAAACAAAACGCATTCGAATCGGTTTACTAGTTTAGGAGCCATAGATAGACAGACAGACAGACTTACACGTATGACATTCATCTTTTTACTTCGGGAGTTGAAAAACGATTTTACGATCGCGTTAGTTTCCTATCATTGGTTATTTCTACTCTTTATTTTTTTTTGTCTTAAAAATACATGAAATACTATTGTTATAACATTACCATATTTCTTATTTGATATTTCATTATTTTTTTATTTCAAATAATGTCACTTTATTTATCCTCTATTCTCATTCGCTTGTCCGCGATAGTTATAAAAATCCGTAAGTCATAGTAGAGGAGCCCAACCGGGGATTTTGGGAGTAACTCGAGCGCGGCAGATTATTATAATGCAGGATACTCAACATATTCTTAAGTACCACCAGCCAGTATGAGCCCTTAATACAGGGAGGTATAGGTGATGCCGTCAGATTAGTAAAAAAAAATCGATCGTCTGAAATTGTCGAGCGCGTCAGATTAGGATCCCCTATCTTAAGATCAATTGCAACCTAATATGTGTCCATTTTGCTAATTTTACGATAAAAATACAACTTAAGGGAATGGCACGATAACAAATTTGCAAAAAAAATCTATGTCTTGACTTACTCGAGCGCGTTTTTTTTATTGTAAAGGTACCATATAATACCAGAATACCAGAATAACAAAAAAAAATATCTGACGATTTTCGTAAGCCGAAGGTAATGAAAATCGTCTATTAAGGGGTTAGGCCACTGTAGGGTTTTCAAAAATATTTCTTTTCAAGTTGTCAGATTATCAATATCCCTCGAAATAATCGTCAGATTTTTGTCCCAGATATAGTGAATATCTGGGACATCATGATAAACCTTCAATATGCTAATCTGATGCGTTTGAGTATTTTAAGATGGCGATTTTTTGAAAATTTTTAGAAACTTGCTGCGAGCTTGCGTCACTTCCAAATCATCACCTAAAGAAATGGTAGCATCTGTAGGGTTCAATGAACATCCCCTCTGACATTCTGAAGCGCTCGAATAAATCTTTTTTTCTGTAATTCACCCCTTACGCACGGCCACCTCCACCACGAAAATCAGCAGATTATTATATATTTCATATAAGAGACACGTTAGAGTATGAAAAACATTAATATCTGACAGGCTTGAGTTTGTCCATGTCATTGTTTTTTTTGACAATTTTGAATATCCATAGACGCTGTCCCCACCGCTGAAAGTGAAAACATTATAGGACCATTTATTCTTCCTACCATCCAATCTACCAAATCTTATAGGTTTCCGCGTCGCTCGAGTAACTCCACATTTAGTGTCATGGGCTCCCCTAGTATCAGGTAAGTATTATCGAGTCGGGATGGCGGCGTTCTTAATTTCAAATTAAAATTTCAGCATCTTGGCTCCAGGCCATCGACCAGACCCTACAGTAAGTTTGCTTTAATTACATTTCACATCGGGAACGCTCCCATGTTACTATAAGATATCACATGCCACTGATTTTCTATACAATACCTATTCATTCCTTTTTCATGGTATTATTTGTTATTAGCAAACCGAAACGATAACGTTTATGTTTACAAATAAACAAAATTAGGTACAGGTATTTTTTAACGTCCCTAAAAATTTCAAATTACTGTTTAATTTTTTCTTACCTTATGATACGAAAAGTTATATATTTGGGTTATTTATCAATATTTGCAGCAACAAAAATGGCTAAAAAATTTTGATTGAACTTTACACAAAATAGATGTTGAAGGTTTATGTTACTTTACAGCATAAAATAAACTATTGAAAATATTTAGACATTAGACTCAAAAATAAATTACTCATTAATAATTAGTACGATTGTCTAAGCAAGCACAATAAAATAAAATTGAAATAAGTTTCAATTGTTGTAAACAGCGCCAACTATGCGACGGATAAAAAAACTGGACAGTAAGTTTCAATTGTTGTAAACAGCGCCAACTATGTGACGGATGAGAAAACTTGAAGTAATATTAAATTGTTGTAAACAGCGCCATCTATGTGACAGATGGAAAAGGGAAAGGTGCGCACAATAATTTGTATACCATAAACGTAATGAGGTCATTTGATCAAAGATTATACTCCTCATACTTTTCTCATACCTGGCGCCTTATATGATAATGGATTCTTAAGGAGTAAACTCCAGAAAATATAACCTACAGTTGTTAAAAAAGTGTCGCAGAGTAAACTCGCTTATAATAAAGATAAAGACAAAAAGAAACTCAAACTTTGAATTACAAAACTTACAGTCGCGAAAATAAAGTACACGCTTGAACGGCACGGCGTCTTTACTTTTCAAATAAAATTCAAACACGATTGCTTGAGGACAATAATCGCTCCAGTGGTGCAATTTGAGGATAATAGATTTTTACAAACCCTAGATATTTTACTTGGAATATCATTGTTATATTACAATTAAAACAATCTGATTAATATTATAAACGCGGAAGTTGGTGAGGATGTACGATTATCTATGTGTGTCTGTTACTCTAATATCCAAAAACTACTTGGATTTAGATGATCAGTCAACTAGTTAGCTTTGAATTAAACTTAAACCTATTTGAATCCATACATAAAATGCGCTAAGCAAGTAAAGAATAAATCATAAATTTTAAATCGAAAATACCATCTAAACTGGTGTTGAATCGAAGCGGAGGCAGTTAAAAATCAGTCTGCATATTTTATGGCGGGCAAAAAGCAATCGGATTTTGAACGCGGGAATAACTCAATCAAAATATGCACAAACTGGAGCACTAATTTATTTGGAATTGTTTCGCTTCACTGAAGAGGACCGCCGAGACTAATCTCGTTAGGAACCTTCTCTTTTACCCAGTTACGTTATCCCTTACAAAAACAGTGGTCATTTAAAGCCAAGTCCCTTATGACTAAGGAACGTGATCGTTCAAATGATCACAGATCGCTGTAATTGCAATATAGGAGAAATGAGTCCTCGACGGTTATTCCGTGTAATAAAGCTTACTAAGCGTAAATTGCCAATAATTTGCCAATGTTAATTGGTCAAATAAATTAAGAAATATTTTCTTCATAGCCCACATAAAAAATAGATCGTTAGGGCATTGGCTCTATTCAGAAGCTCCATGATGTGGAAACTATATACCCAAACTATGTAAAAAAAATTTTATTTTTATTCCACAGACCGAGAGCGTCAATAAAACCTTGAATCTGAAAAAAATCTCACACAAATAACACCCAGACCCAGAACACGCAGTGATTAAATTAATTATATAGGTACGTATCATCTCACGTATTGAAATTCACATTGAACTCCCCTAAAATGCAATAAAGATATGTACTTTTAACCAACCAGCACCAATAGGGATAAGGCCCTCATAAAATATGACTGTGAGGTAAAAACCAGTAAAACATTATCAGGTACCAGTATAACGTGCATTTGTTTCCTACATTGCCAATGAAGCTGTGAACCGTTAAAATAAAATTAAATTGCTTCGGTCACATTTAAAAACCTTTATTACTTCGCAGTGTCAAACCCTGTCCAACGCCTACGTAATATATACAAAAGTGGAACGAATTTGTTTACACTCCTATCCCACCTTTTTTGTGTATTTACGCTCACTGCACCTTCTGGTGTTTACGATGCTATGTGACCACACATGCTGTCCTTCCCGGGGTCGCTTGGTTGGACGGTTTGATCTCCCATCTTTTAGTCGCCTTATGACTGGCAGAGAATACTGTAGCCTTATCCTGGTCCCGCAACTATAGGGATAATTCTTATCCCATCTATGGTTATAACTTCTATTAGAAAATTTTGAAGTTAATTTATTCTGGACTCCTACTTATATTAATTCAGTAACTACACAATCGATTTCATAAATTACAAAGTAAACACAACTTAGAAATATGTAGTAACTAGCTGCGCCCCACGGTTTCACCCGCGTATTCGTTACTACAAAGAAAACTAATTTATGTATTTATTTGGATAAGAGTAAATATTATATTTATAAAAACATTGCATTATTTTGGAAGGAATTTGGTTAGCATATAAAAGGGTACAGTGAGTTTACCTGAAAAGATAAACATATGCTGTCGCTGACTTTTTTTAGAACTTTTAAAGGGGATCAATTCTTTCATACATATATTTTTACGAAACTTTAACCGTTTACGCAGCGCATGCAGCGGAAGCGCTCATTAGAAAAAAAAACCCGATTTTGAAACATTCTTCATTGGTGCTCCGCTTCTGCTGGTATTAGCGTGATGATATATAGCCTATAGCCTTCCTCGATAAATGGGCTATCTAACACGGAAAGAATTTTTCAAATGGGACCAGTAGTTCCTGAGATTAGCGCGTTCAAACAAACAAACTCTTCAGCTTTATATTATTATTAGTATAGATTTAATATTATAAACAAATACTTTTATCTTCATGATAAATCTTCATGATAATAGTAAAACAAATTTAAAACATCTCGACTAACTAAGGCATTGACGTGGTTAATTTTAATTTTAATATTAGGATCCTTAATATCCGTGTAAATGCCTCGGTAATAATATCACACGTACAAAATGTTAAAGATTAAAATTATAAAAAAAAATATACAGTTTAAAATTTAAGCTCTGCGAGATAGATGTGTTTTGCGACGTCAATCATACTGTCACGAGCTTTTAGCTTCAGTAAGTGATAGAGCTTTGAGCGAGGAATTATATTATTTACGTGGTAAGTCTCTTGAGGGATAGATTTTGTGCTAAAATTGGCCGTTGGATTATTTATGGCCATAAAATAAGTAATTTTGAATTGTCTGCTTGTTTTTTATAGAAGGTATTTTTTTCTATTAATTTAATCCTCCAAAGATGCTAAAATCTGTATTTTTGAGTCTTTCTCATTTTTAAAATGCAATTCAGTTTGAATGGTTACCTATCGCACTTCTGGCCACGCTCGAGGTTGCTTAACTTTGTATATCTATTGATATCTTCACAAAGCGGAGGGCATTGCGCGCTTGCGTCTGTAGAGCAACAATAAAAAAATATGTATATGAATGAAAAATATATTGTGATTTAAGTCAAAAAAAACAACGTACATTTATGGTAATGTAGTGCAACTGAAACTGAACAACAACGCGTTTGACGAACAAGGAAGCAAGAACACTTCTACCGCTATTATAATTACGTCGTAGCATTATGAAGCTGTCTCGTGAAAGTCTTTTGAGATCTTGAGACCCCCTCAGGTTCTAGCTACGACTTAAACAAAACTAAAGTCGGTAATACATAAGACCAAACAAAAATACACAAACAAATTACTTCAAAATAAAACTTAATTTGAATAAATACAAACACAATGGAAACCCAATTTCAATTATCATTCAGCTGTAAGTCCCTGAACTTAATCCGGAACACAATTGAAACAAAACTGTATACGAGTAAGCAAAAATTAAGGTGACGTTTTTACTTATTCAATAAATACCGGTACGCCATTTTGCAATTAAGTTAGTTTATATAAGACAAGTTGAGCCCCGCGGTAATAGCCGCGTTTAAAAAAAAGTAACTTGACATAGTTACATATATCGGAAATTTAAGACCTTATACAATTTAAACGTTATAGCATTATTTCAGAGATGACTGATAGCAACTGACATTAGTGGCAGTGACGGTGGTGCATGCGCGTAGAGCGCGCGCGGTTACTTAGGTTTTATTTTTTTCCGGGGAACCCTAATTATATTATCTAAAATGGATGTAGCCTTAGTTACGCCTTATAGCATCAGCTATCCATCAGTGAAAGTCTCGTCAAAATCGGTCCAGCGGTTTCAGAGATTACCCGGAACAAACAGACAGACAGACTGTTTTGTTATCAGTATTGATAAAAAGTTAATTTGATAAAAAGCTGTTATTTTGATATTACAAACACACCCTTCAATTTTATTTATAAGTATACATTAAGAGTGAAATTCTAGTTATACTATTGTGCTCTTAGTACGAATTTATTTCGTTTCTTCAAAACAATCATAGTTTAAGTTTTCGTCTGTAGATGAAAATGTACGTTTTACGTTTACGTTTTCGACCATACCTTGTAATATACTTTGTAATGATGGGCAAAAACGTAAACAATGATTGTTTTAAAGAAACAAACTCGTACTAAGGGTACTGGTTAGATATAGAAGTTATTGACACCTTAAAATGACGTACCAAAAATAAAATTTTTACTTTTGAGATATTGAAAAAGTAAAAAATCATTTTTGTTACTTTAAATTAGGTTTGTAATATTTGAAAATATTTAAATTGTTAATTATGACATTTGAAAGAAAAAGAACTACCAGCTTCATAACGCTTTCTACATGCCGAATCCCATACTAGGATTTTTTCCTGTAGCATGGGTGCCATGTGTATACACAGAGATATAAACATAAACACCCAAACAAAGAACGAAAATCAAAATTCATAATTCTGACATCTAAACAGCCAGAGATCGAACCCTAAACTCACTGTGTGTTTCACCGGTATGGTGACTTTTCTAGCCCGCGGGGTACATACAACTCATTATTTCATTCATATATATTTTTATATACATAGGAGTAGGTTTATTACCCGAAAACTTTCAGAATCGTCGACAGATTGACTTGAAATCTTTACAAAATGTTGCATTTTTATATATATAGATATATTTTACATTTTAAGGTTCCTATGAGAATATCAGACTAAGCCGCATCGAATTGTAAACTAGTATAACAATACAAAATACAATTTATCCTCATTTATATTCGTACAATGATAACCAAACAATTCCCTTTCAGCTTTTAGTTCCTGAGCTTAAATCGAAACCCAATTGGAACAAAAACTGCATACCGGCGAGCGAAAATTGAAAAACCATTTTCAGTCGTGCAATAAATGTCAATACAACATTCCACAGATCCGTTTAATGTGTCTTTTGTGCAAATTTAGTACAATATATTTAATAAAATTTGTCTGTAATCCAAAATTTTATAATTAATAATTTAACTAAACCAATATCCATTCAACCAAATTCCTATTAATTGACCAAATATCCTAATATTTTGACATTTGAATTTGCTGAGGAAAGACTTAACTTTTCTTAAATAGGAGAGCCAACAATGTGACTATTCTCTGAAAGTTGTACTTTTTACGGTTTCCGTGTTTTATCTTCATACTATTTGCAGTATAGACAATTAGTTGCCGTCATTAGTTGCCGAGTCACTTTCATGACGTGATCATCTTAGTACTCGGTAGTTGCAACAAATCTGTGGTGGACTCAAAACTAAATAAAACAACTGAAATGAAATGAAATGAAAATTATTTATTGCTAGAATGTAGTAATTAGATGACAGATAGTAACAAAAGTGTACATCTCAATAGAGTCGTACATTCTACTATTACAATAGCGTGCAATGTCAATTATGTTTAGTATCTTATATATAAGATTCTCGTGTCACAATGTTAGTTACCTTACTGCTCCGAAACGGCTTTAGCGATTTTTACCATATTTTATATGCATATTCAGTAGGTGTGAAAATCGGCTACTACCTCTTTTTCATACCTCTAAGTGATAAAGGTTGTTCACCCTTAACATTTTTTAAAATTTTTGAACAATATTTTTTGTTTTTATTTTTTCTAATGTGTCATTAAAAAGTACATACAACTCTAAATTTTTACTCTTTTATCACCAACCCCTATTTTTTAATAGCCATTTTAGTAATTTTATCATTTATATGGCAAAACAACGTTTGCCGGGTCAGCTAGTTTTAATATATGATTTGTCAATAATATTTATGTCAATTTAAAATTAAATTCTAGATTATTATCAAATTAAATTATTAATACCATAAAGGAAACATAATAGTTAGTATAATGAAATGGACATTCATTTAAGTTCTAAAAACACTTTTATATAAGCCGATTGAATAGTTTCCTTTTAAAGACATGTACTTCTGTAAAATGTTATAAAAAATGTCCATAGGTAGCAAAGATAACATGCCATCAGGTAAACTAGTGATGCGACTTGAGTCATGTCAAGTCACTCGAGTGAATTGGTTAAACTCGTATTCGATTGAAAAAGAAATATAACTCGAGTCTCTATGCACTCGAGTCACCGCGTCAACTCGACACAATTAGTTGATTCTGTCTGTTACCACTAGATTTCACTTCACTACTCTATTTTATTTATCTATGCTGCGCCGACCGTGTATTTATTTAAACAGCATTCATTTGATACCAAAGATAGAAATATATTAATTATATAAAAAAGTGGACGAAATTATTTTTCTAAATACACATTTACTTAAGTTAATATAAGTTTTATTGTTTTAAATTTATTTTTTCACACTGAGGTTCAAATGACTTGTTAAGCACAATTATTGTTGTTGATTTGTTTTGAAGAATAGATAGATAGATATCTTGAGATGTTACTCGAGTGACTCGAAAACTCGAGTATAACTCGAGTGAATTAGTAAGATTATCGAGTGACTGGAGTCGCAAAATTCTATTCGAGTGGCATCACTAAGGTGAACTGCAGGCTCGTTTGCTACTTTTATATAAAAAAGTAATGATACCAAAAGCCATCAACATTAGGCGTTTAATCTACATTATCGATACTTACTATTTATCAATAACAAATGTGGAAATGCTTTAAAATTATAAAATAACTTCATACGCTGCTACAGAACTATTTCCGCTTATCAAACAGCTTATAGTGGAACTGTCTCTTTCACAACTTAGATGTCACGTATCGGTACTGTTATATTGCTAGTTGGACGTGATCGCATGTCGCTAGAAATACGTCGTAAATCGTGAAATATAAAAATACAGAACCTGTCGGGATTTTTGTGTTACTTTTTTAAGCTGCATGTTCTATCATACAGAGAAACTAAGAGCTGAAGTGTGATTATATAATGATACACTGATCAAGTATAACATAAATCGAATAATTTTTAGTGAGTATCAGGTTTTTTTTTATAGTATGGAAGTAGCTAACGAGCATGCAGCCCACCTGATGGTAAGTGGCCATTGCCGCCCATGGACATCCGAAATCATCCCTAGGTAAGATCAAGGTCTCACTTAAGGTTAGCCACAGATGCGTTGCTACCCCTGAGGACTAAGATGGAATGCCTCGGAAAAGTATGTCTCCCTTACCACACTCTTCAGACCAGAACACAACAGCGCATAACACTGCTGTATATATAGGCAGAAATAAATGTGGAGGTGGTGCTTTCGGAGTCGAACCACAAAGAGTTCTACCACCTTCAAAGAGTGGAAGGTGGAAGGCGATTATTGCAGTATTTTTTTATACAGAGTATAAAGTAATATCATATTATCTAAAATATTAAAAATTATTATTTAATTAAATTAACATACTGAGGATAATAAAACAATTGATATAATCCTTGTTAATATATAATGTTCACAAACTTCATGATGATCAAATCCCAACGTTTTAAATCGCAATTTAACATTTTGAGACATCGCAACTTTGCATATATTTTTTTAAACTCCTCAAAGCATACGTTTAAAATTATTTTTTATCGTTTTGATTAAATTTCTGATCATAATAATATGTTTAGCAAATATCAGGTTATCAAAACTACAATATAAATTTTAGAATACTTAAAGGGAGGATATAAAAAAGATATCGGAAAAGGAGTACCTTTTCCGATAGAGTAGAAGTATACGAGGAGTAGTAGAAGTATACTACTAACGAAACTATTATGTAATTCGATACTTTTACGTACTACTACAACGATATATGAAATTAAATTTTAAAATTACAATACCTGACTGTGATTCACGTGAAATTGGGAGATTCGTCGAAATATACAAAATATTGGGTATACAATATGGTGTATTTGGAAGCTAGAATTGTAAGGCAGTTTAATCCCGAGCCAGAGCATCCATCACACCGTGTGTGCAACGCGAATCAATCACGCACGACACTGTAATTGTAGTTCGACTCGATAGCCAATTTTGATACGAAACACAGTTCTCGTATTTACAGTTAACTCTGGAACTGATTTTTACCCGTAACTATAAATAACACAGCTGAATCTTAATGTGTCTAATAACTCAATATTTAATTCTAATGCAACAGTTACCTTCTTCGACCGTTGATTTAATTTTATAAGGTTGAACAGCATTCAAGCATTCAATTCACCTTTATTCATTTTTTCAATGAAAGTAACGAAATATGAATTAATTAATATAACAATGAAAAGGGACATTAAAAAAAAACTTATATGTAAAAGAAATATGTAAATTTAAATATAACTAGCGGCATCCAAATTACTGTTTCTACGATGAGTTCCCAGAATACTGGCTAAAGTTGCCATCATTAATTATTCACCTTAATATGAATAATTTTCACGAAGCATATTTACATCCTTCATTTAGAATATAGCAGCTCAAGCTGCATATATCTATAGAAGTACAATTTAAACTTAATCTAATCGAACACAATCAACTCGCTTTCGGTTTCTGTCGTAGACGATGCAACGGAAAGCCTATCTTGTTTCGTTCTATAAAAACATACGTACACGATGCACTATAAATCTCTACAACCCGAACATGACCTGACTGAAACTGAACCTGATTTGGATTTATTTTATTTATTTGGATCATTATTTTTATAGATACAGTAATCTATAAAAATAATGATGCTAGAAACCAAATTCGTTCTTGTTTCGGTAACAATGCGGATCCAGGCTGGCCTACAAAATAAAAGGCAACTTAGTCCTCGGGAGTAGCAAACCATCTGTTATCGGCTACAGGTAACGCTCCTTTTCTATTCGGAAACGATTACAGATGATCTAGGGCAAAGGCTCTTTTCATCATACTGCAAATTTTCTACTTCAATCGATTTTGTATGTATTTATTACTACATTAAGTCGAAGTTTCTTTCGTTCATAGAATTATTCATTATCTGGTTATTTTACTAACTAACAAGCCATCTAGACAGAGATAATGTAATGGGTAATTTATTATTTATAGCCAAATTCGTTAGAATTATAATAAAAGAAAGAAACATGAACTTAAACGCTTTCTACACTCATAGCCCCACTGTAGGATTTTTTCCTGCGTCGTGGGTGCCATGGATAGACAAAGACGAATAAACAAATACCCACACCAAGATCAGAAATCTAAATTCATCATTCAGATGTCTATCTGGCCGGGGATCAAGCTGACCGCTCCACCACGTGGGTCATCAAAGAACAAATAGGCTGGAAAAGAAATAGAACGATAGAATATCAAAATATTCAATTTATGATAAAATTCATTGTGGTTCGACTCGACAGTAGCCACTTACTATCAGTTGGACCGTATACTCGGTTGTTACTTCTATATTATTAGAAAAGGTGTAATGGTCACGCCTCATACGTAAGTGAGCCAGCAACCATACCCTTCTATCGAAACGCAAGAACTGCTTCAAGCTAGAAATAGGTGTGGTGGTGGTACCTCCCCAGTCGAACTACACTGGTTCTATCACTTGTTAATTGTTTTTATCACCTTCAAATATTATAATTATGGAACTTCAAATATTATAATTATGGAATTATAATTATACCTTATACACATACTTAAGTGTTACAATATAATCTTAAAAATGTAAACTCGACCACGATGCATGCCGTGGTGGCCTGTAATTAAG
>MOOZ01001666.1:77924-99837 GCA_002930495.1 Cecropterus lyciades | reverse complement strand
ATAATTATGTATAATATTGTGCTATTACAATTACACTAACGTATTGGGATGTTCCTGTGATGTTAGTTGTAAGCTATGGAATAAATAAATAAATAAATAAATGTCAAGTTACATTTTTTTAACGCGGCAATAACCGCGGGGCTCAGCTAGTACTAAATATAATTGTGTCTACAACAAGTGAATTTAGACTTCTCTGGCATATGATTATCGTACAACATGATTGATAACACTTTATAATTTACACTAACTTTCTCCATTTGAGAGTAGATTGATGCGCAACAGGAAAATAACCCTCGGTAATTAATACTTGTTAAATCATTGCTATTTGTTTTTTAAGTTTTTAACCATAAATCAACTTGTAATTTTTTTTGCGATTCAATCGGGCAATAAAAATATTGAAATCGTTTTCCATTATGACCGGCCTCTCACAGTTTATTTCCAAATACATCAGTATTACTATTGGAATATTTTGTATAGAAAATATTTGTTTAATAAATAGTTAGCCTCTTCAAATTTTCTACCTCAATACTAGTCGTATTTTTTCAAACGAAATTAAACATTTACACATCAATTTATAATAGTATATATATATAACTAAAATAAAAGAAAGAATGGAGTACTATACCATCGAGATTCCGTGTATAATACTAATTTCCAAAACACCACAACATCGAAAAATCAGAGTCCGGGATTGAAATCTCATAATGTAAGCTGCAACTTATTTCATAAAACCATATGCGTTACGTCTTTGGAAATGTAGTGGAGAACAACTAGTTCTTCCTAACTCATAATATTGACAGACATATTTCAGTTCTCTCTCCTACAAGACTGCAAATATCGTAAAAGAAAGCAATATTCCCGTGAAGCACGAAGTCGTAAATCCGCCGGAACTTGGGGGAAATTAAGTGCATTTTTGTTGTTTTTCTTCTCTGGAAATGAAACGAGAGAAATGCGAACGACATTACAATTGCATGTTACAAATTTTGCAACACCGTTTTAACTTACCTAGGAATTACTAGTGCCTATTTGTATAATAATAACTTTTTTTATAACACAGAAGTAGCAAACCAGCATGCAGTCCGCCTGATGGTAAGTGGTAACATCCATCCATGGACACCTGTAATCAACCCCAGGAGTCTTACCTGAGGTCGCCCACTGATGCGTTGCTACCCCCTGAGGACAAAGTTAGAACGCTTCGGATAAGTACCTATGTTTCCCTTACAACATCCTTTAGGCCAGAACACAGCAGTGGATAACACTACTGTTATTAGGCAGAAATAGGTGTGGCGGTGGTGTTTCTGGAGTCGAAGCACAGAGAGTTCTACCACTTCTAAAACTAATACAAGAATTGAAACAAGATTTATGGTTATTACACTTGTTGGGTATTAAAGGCATCGGCTATGGGCGCTATTATGAACGTTCAATAAGTTGGTGTAATGACATGCATTAAGACAGGTATCCAAAAATCTAGACCAGAAACAGATAACTTCATTAGTCCGACATGTTGGAACGTACGTTGTATTTTATTCTGAATTACAGCACTACTCATATAATGTCATCTAAAATAAACGTTTAGGTAAGCTAGATTTCAGTTCAATCAGTTAAGGTTTTTTGTTTAAACCTTGTATGATTTAACCTTTATATTCATACGAACTAACAAGGCAAGTTAAATATAGCTTGTAATAAATAATCATACAAGATTTATCTGGTTGGTAATTGATAGACACAGACAACATACGGGTTGTCAGTGTTGATAGACAGCTACTCAAATGAACAACGCCTTGTATAAATTCACTAGCAGTTACTCGTTATGGGAATTAAATTAATAAAATGTTAGTTAATTGTTAATACTGTAACAATTATTGTTGGTTAATTGTCACAGTATTAGGCATTAACTTAAATATAGGTGGGGCAGTGGTACAGCCACAGTTGAAGTACCGTGGATTGTACCACTTACAAAGTTAACCCATTATCATGCTCCTCATGCAAACTATGTTGAAACGTCTCATTGTAAGTTCAAACCAGAACATTGCAGTACGAACATTATAAGGCATATTATATATATATATATATAATAAAGATGAAAATTCCACGTGTCTTTACATTGCATATATTTGCATTAAATATTTTGTACGAGGGAGAATAAATTATACACAGTTATACAGGTTTGTATAATTTCTAGAGTTACTGACTGCCTGTTTGTTTGTGTGTTTGAAATCACAACAAATCAAAACTACGGAACTAAATTTATTGGATGGAAATATATTATGAAATTCATGTACTTTCTCAAAAGAAGTACAATTTCCATATATATAACATTTTTTTAAACGCGTGAGTAACCGCGGGTCACGTCTAGTGTAGAATAAAGCTAGTTATAAGCTAACAATGGTTAGTGTTGTGTGTTCAACTTGTTTTCATCTCGGCACATAATTACATTTCTATTTTAGTTAGTCAACAAACACTCATGTGCTACTTTCTGTCACGGCAGTTACACTAAGCACATTCCTTGCTGAATTTTCAACAATCAAATGTTAATACTATAGAAACGGTGATCACCCTATTTACTGGGCTAATACCAATTGCCAATACCGAAGAAGATGAATTCAATAGAAACCGCAGAAGATGAATTATTTCGTAGCAAGATTTTGTTCTCTCTCTCCACCTACGTCTTAAAAAACCGAGGAAACGAACAAAACTAGTTAATAAAAAATAAAATACATTTGCAACAAATATTAAAAGAATATAATAATAGTATTATTATTACTCATCGTTGCAAGTTAGGCAAAAAACATTGAATTTTAAAAAGGCTTCATTGAAAGAAGCTAAATTATTATTTAATTTAAGCTCCGAGATATTAAACTTAATTGGAGCGAGTAAAATCTCATTTTTAGTCTCTTCTTTCTCCATTAAAGTGGAATAATGTGGTGTTGGATTTTAATGAGGAGCTATATAATTTGATAAAACACTTTTCCATATTTTATCAGATTATTGGAAACCTCATGTATTTATTCTGCCCGATATTTACTTGGTTGTAAAGCTCTTTATTGTTCGACTACTAGAACAATATGACTATGTATCAGAATACCTACAAACATTATTATGATTTGAAAAACGGATTTTGATGTTTTTAATTTACTTTTCAAATTTCTTAATTCCGTATAATTATTGAAATATTTGAGAAAACATAAATCCTTTTTTTCATCGGATGTAGATTTATGACTTATGCATTTTTTTATGTGCTAAAAATGGGTACAGTACATTTTTTTATAAATTATTTCGAATCAAATGAGCTATCACACGTATTTTCACGACATACGTACTTTACGTATTTTTACATTATCTCCTTTTTTCAACTTATGAATTAGATTATTTCGTGAAAATGTTTCATTACGTACCTATCGTTCGTATTCACAATTTTCAGGCAAAATGTTTTATAATTTAGGTAAGATAAGCTTTGCGGTTCATTTATATTTAAAAACATTTTATCTTTCTGAATATTAAAGTAACATTAATTTGATTGTGATTTCGTCCGCTTGGATTTGTACTGCGTAATATTTTTCCGTACACGCTTTGTTTTATTTATTTGTATAGTACGTATAAAGTATTCGCGATGAATTCTTTGTGTAAAATCAGTTTCAAAATTAATTTCGGCTGAGGTTTCTTCTTTTTAAGTAAACAAAATGTGAATATTTTTAACACAGTTGCAAATAAACTCGTTCAGTTTGGACGTATGTTCTTAGCGCCGTTATTTGTACGGTGGCTCGGTTTTAGAATATAAATCCACAAAATGTATGCTAAATATAAAAGCTGAGACAAAGGTTTAATGCTGTGAAATCCCGGATCGAAATAACCTCATCGGAAAATCTAGGAGAGTGATAAATTCACGATGAGATACCAAGCTATTTATGCTAAAAGATATTCTAGAGTAACGCGTTAAGAAAATTGGGTACTTCATACTTATCTAGGGAACGATTTTCGCGGAAATGCCTAGTTTACTGTTTGACTTTTGGACTTAGACTTTTGGAGTCGTAGGTATTAAAGTTTTGAAGCAACAATAAAACTCCAGTTTAGTTATTATTTATTTTCAATCCAAGTTTTTTCGATTTATATTACTTATTTAATATATTATTTTACTTATAAAAATACTTTTTGTTCGATTGTCCCGCTTTCAAGGCCTAAGTCTTTGTTATTTACGAAGACTTAGGCCTTGGAAGCGGGCAGAATTTAACTTATTATTTGTAGTATTTTTTAAAAGCAATATAGTTTATATCATTCATTCCCTAATTTTTAACTTTACAGCAATATTTCTTGAAGTGGGTTAACTTTACCGAGTTGCTGTAACATGTAACACTTATATAATAACATGTACTGTCCTTTGTCAGAAAATGGATGGTAAATTGATCACGACACGAACTACACTCATTAATTATTATTGCACTAAGGGGAAAACTTTTTAATTCTGATATATACTCCTATTACTTGCGACACTTGATTCAAAGTTTCTATATTGTATTGAGTAAACAATCTTGGTATTTTATGTATTTACTTTGTTTGAAGCGTAGAGGTCGAGCGGGAAGTGTACGTAAAGTTTGGCAACTTGGACATTCGCTTAAAATCTTTATAATCCCGGTACTGTTAAAATGCGTTAATTTACCTGTTTGTTTGCAATGATTGAGGTAGATCGCTCATAATATAATTACGATTCGGGGTTATTAGATGTTTGGCTTTCACAATTTACGTACAAAATATTGAACAAAGTGCAATTTCGAAAATGTTTATTATTTTTATACAAATACTTTTTCGAGGAATAAGGAAACCAAGAGTTACTTCACATCGGAAACATGTATTGAAGAGCAAGCTAAGAATTAAGACACACAAAGTCCGTTCTTCCCTTGGGTTTTGTGATTACCAAGTGTTATGTTGAAAGTAATTCTTTTTTTATTACAACATGTTCTTAGCGCCGTTATTTGTACGGTGGCTCGGTTTTAGAATATAAAATTCACAGAACACAAAGACAAGAGAAAAAGTAAGTTATGTAAAAGTCTATATATTTTGCCGTGGGATTATTTTATTATGCCTAATATTGCCCAAGGCCATGAATAACTTTATTCATTGCTACCCTTGAGAAATTATTTGAAATATGACAAAATGAATGTATATAGGTTTGCATCGGTAAAAGCGCCAGATATAACTTTTATAGTGGAATTAATACAAATTAGTTTCATAAAAACCCATAACCTGCTTGAAATGGACATTGAATCATAAAATACTTATTGTTATAGATTTTATGACTTCCACCGATGGTTCCATTTTTATATTTCATTTCGCGCGCCATAGGACAAGTTAATTGAACTTTAACGGTGCAAGAAATGGGACATATTGACTTTTAGTGCGAACATATATTGCCAATTGGAAGGACAAACGAAATTATAACAAAATATTAAACATAAACATAAACGCTTTTTACACTCATAGCCCAACAGTAGGATTTTTTCCTGTGTCGTGGGTGCCATGGACACACAAAGAGGAATACACAAACACCCAGACCCAGAACAGAAATCTAAACTCATCGTTCAGATGTCTGTCTGATCGGGGATCGAACCCGGGACCCACTGCGTGGCAGACCAGTATTGTGACCGCTCCGCCACGCGGGTCGTCTATTATTAGTTATTTTTACGTTAAATAAAATAAAGTAAAAAATATTTTTTATACTTTGTTGAACTACATATATAAATTATACATCATTATACCTCAACGATGAGAAAATGATTAAAGACCCTATATGGCACGATAGGTGCACAAATATGTATACAAAAGATCAAAATAACGTGAGACAAAAATGTAAGAAAATACCTGACTACTTAAAAGTAATAACTGAACTGAAAAGTTTTAAATAAGTACTACAATAATAAAATATATTAAAGAATAAATTCCATATCATAATGTGATAGATGGTGACATACACAACTGACATTAACAAACATAAGTGGAAAACTTAATTCTTTTCAATTATGACGTCGGGGATTTATTGTAGTATAATATTTTTTCGTGCAAGTATAAACCAGCTTCAATGTAACTAGAAAGATTTTCAGAATTTCAACTCGAGATCCTTGGTATGGAAGTCATTGCGCCAAACGCGTTGTAGTTTGTCTATCTTTCAAAGCCACGGCTTAAGTCGAGTCAAGTAGGATATATCTTAGTCAACGGCTCTGAACTGGAAAGGAAATTGAACAGCGCAGTGCATAAGCATATAAGCTTTCCGCTTGAACCAGTTTACCGATGTTCCATTGTACTGTATTCACGCGCTCAGATCTTGATGTGTTTTAAAGCTATGTAATACCAATGTCATCAGCACATTACAGTTCACTCTATTACAGTACATTAGGACTTCGATCTACACTTAGAATGTAATGGTTTAAAGCTTATATATAATAAATATTATGCTGGTTTTAGGTGGAGGTTTAGGTTGGTGAAACACTTGTGTAACCTACCTTATATTACAAGGTAGGTTTCACAAGTATTTCAGATCATCAAGGAAAGCTTACAAGTATTTCGTATTAAAAGGAAGTATTATATCAAATAGTATTATATCATAAAAGAATAAGAATTTGGTCTTGGAAGACAGAAAGAAGGCAATTAGCGTAAAATAATTAGCGAAGATTCTTAAGATTTCATTTGTTTTGCATTCAATTCATTTTAACTAATTTACTTGGATTCAAAAAAATGCCGGTAAGATAGTTATCGCGAATATAGTTAATAACTAACAAAAATAACAGGGTTGTTTTTATATTTCTAAGCGTAATCTCAAATGTTGCAGGGAGATTCGCCGAAGTAATGTCTCATTGAGCATGTTGTTTTTATTAATCAGACATCATTCATCTCATTAATCTGAAGTTGTACTCAAGGCGATTTCCAAGCTCTGCTAATGTTATGAACTTACATTTCCTTCCATCTTTTCGGACTTAGTCCAAGTAATTTTCGCCAATTTCCGAAAATAAAATTGACGACGATAACGCGATCATAGAGGAGATTTTTACAGTCTTAATAAAAATATTGTTCTTAAGGAATTCGAATAAATTAAAAAAGCGTTATTGTAAATGAATTAACTAAAAAGCGATTCATTTAAAATACATAAGTCTGTTTTTGCCTTATATATAGTTTCATTTAATGATTGGAAATTTAAGCCCGAATAAGGTTAATGGTTATTAAATAGGTGTCTATGATAAATCAGTGTGTTTCATTAATTTGCAGAGATTTATTACAAGATCTTCAAATTTCACGCAAGAATGAAATAATTACTCGCTTATTAACAATCTTCGTGAACAAAGCTCAAAAGTTCATTCCGGTTTTAAAATAAATCGCGGAGAATTCTGCTCAGCATAAATCATAATATTTTATTAACATCCAGCTAATTTAAACCTGAAAATCCAGGTAAAGAGCGCTGCTTGTGAAATAATGGAAATAGGATCATAATCTTGCTACGGTATTAACATCGTGGGTCGAATGTTTATTCAGTTGGGGTTCAAATCGGCTATTTTCGTACCGAGCATATTTCCGAATTTACATCGTTTTTCGCCCAAACTTCGCAAGGTGTTATAATTCTAAACAATTTGCCTTCGCGAGTTCCGGAATTGCTCTCATTCAGAATAAGTGGCCGCCCTCCTTATCTCGGCATCACAATTTTACCTCTCAGGGAAATTGACTATTTACCTTCGCATACGATCCGGAGATGTAGTATCGTATAAGTACTTCACAGCTTTCCCGAGGGCTGTGTAATTATATTATTTTATTCAAGTAGGTTCACGTAAGCAGACGCCATAACGTTAAGCTTTATTGCTTCGTTTACGCATCTCTTCACTTGATTTAGGTCTTTCAATTTGAAGATACTTATTAATTACGTGAAATGTTCTACTTTATTATAAGATTTTGGGGTAGAATATATATTTTACACATTTGCACAACAATTTGAGTATATCATATTTTGTTATATTAATGGTTATTGTATTACACGTAGGAAAGTTTATTTGGTAATAAATTTTTCGGAAGTATGTCAAATATTGCCATAACAATATTTTTACAATATCCTTTATAATACACACATGTATGTTTGTTTCACTAATAAATAAATGTGTTTGTTTTCTTTCTAAATCGTTATATAATAAAATGTAAGTAAAGAAATAAATGTGTAGTATATGAGTATTTTTCTGAATTAAGAAGAAAGATTTATTGTATCTTAATTTATTAAGAAGCCACAGAAGAGACGACAATATAATATTATCCTGTTTTAATCTTATACTTGCGACATTGTTTTTACTTTGACTGTCGATGCTACCACTGAGGATTTCATTAGAATATTCTACCAATGAAAATTCATGAAAATAGTCCATCGAAACATAAGCTAAAATCAGACTACAGCTTACAAAGACTTATGTTGATATCACTGAAGCTTTCCATTAGGTTTGCACATGGATTAGTGTAATTTAATATGCACGACCTCCCGAAGGGCCCCCGCTCAATGTTTTATTTAAGAACATATATGAAAAATAAAATAACTAGGACCAAATAATAACAAATCTTATTTCAATAACCTTTAAAGCATATTATAAATGTTTCGGCTTTACTATTTAAGCCTCTAAGAAGATTTTAAAAACTCTCAGTTGCTTTTCCTTTGATTAAAATGAAAAATGATAAAAAATCCAGTGAAAACTGCATAATAATAATATAACAAATTGAAACAAAATTATTTTAAAACACAATAAAATCTCTTCAATTTATAACGTACCTAGCAAGATGCAACATAACGCATAGCTTCTACGCGAACCTTTTAAATTATATATTTTCTCTTGAATACTTCGTTTAAATTCAGTCTTATGCTTTAGTTACAGTACTTACAGTAGGTCATTTCTTTTTATAAAATCCCGAGAGCAAGTGAATGAGCGCTTATTTCTCTCGAGTCGTGCTTTAAGCTACTATTGTGGTTGCATAAGATCATAAGTGTTGGTAGTAGTAAATAAATAGGAATAAAATGAGAAACGAAATATCGTATACAGCTGTGGATAAATTAAGTCATCTTATTTCATAAGTTTGCTAGTCCTGTATGCTAGAATGAAGAGTTCTTTATCATATTCGGTGGTTTCAACTTTGCGCATATGTCCTTTAAGCACGTCCGTTGGAGAAACGTTAGTGTGTAGGAGCTGTTGACTAAATATATTATTAATATGCCTAGGTGTCGATTAAAAACAATAAATGCAACATTTTAAATGTGCAACATTTTGACTATGGATTGTAAAAAGTTAAAGTACGTATAAGGATTTGTAGGAAATCATTATTGCCTTATTCAATTTAATTATTTATATGCCTTCACGGGAAGAAGTGCCAATTAAGCTTGATATCATTCGACGATGGTACTAAAACTAAGAAATGTGTGTTAATAACTTAATGTACCCAGTACAGAGACTGAGATTTTTAAGTCCTGTGACGAGTTTTAAAGACATTTTTAGAGAAGAGACTTGTACAATTGAGTCTATATTTTTAAAAGATTTAGAGACTGAGTTTTTTGTTAAGATGTAAGATGGTACGTTACGTTATGGTAAGTGATCATTGCCTACCATGGACATCTGTAAACAAGTTCATATAGAACAGGAACTCCATCGGAAGTGAATCACATATGAGTTACTACTCCAAGAACTAGGATGGTCCCCTCGTATAAAAGATAGCCGGTGACCACACCCTACACCGAAACGCAAGAATTGCTTGCCAGAATAATGTGAAGTTCTTTCGTTACTACCCAGTGTTAATTTCGAATAAAAACGCTTACACAACATAGAATGGCCGAAGCAGATCTTTTGCTACGCTTATTATCAACGTATAGTTCACAGGAGCTAAAGCTAGGGTGTCGGCTTTAAAACGCATCAAAGAAAGTCAGAACTCCACTTGCACATGCGCTACGATCGAACATCAGTAAGCTGTTTCAAGCGTGAAGCTTACGCGCGCTTATCTAATGCGCTACACCGTTCCACTTCTATTCACGTTCTGAACCTTTTATATATTGTAACATCGACTTTCGTTCAACTTTTATTTTTAACCACAATACCTATCTTATTACTATGTCTATGTATGTACTTCAAGTCGTAGCTCAAGTTCATATTATTATTCTTTATGTTAAGTTTGTTCTTAATTTTCGGGGACGTTAATTAAATTAAATTTACCTCTAGTGACAAAATCCAATACTCATGTACTGATATTTTGCAAGTATTAAGGGAATGCGACGGAAATATAAATTAAATATGACGTTATTGTATTTGCAGTAAGATTTTTTTATCGGGGTTAGTTTAATAATAACTATAATCTTTTATATATGATATAATTATTCGTCAAAAATGTAATAAATATTTCGGTCGCCGACTTCTGAACTACGTACCTACTAAACCAACATTAATTATTATCCTTCTATATTATTAAAATTATATATATTAAGATATTTCATACAGTTAAATCTTTCATTCGTATTCAGTTACACATATTCGTATGTCCAAAATAGCGTACCTCATGTGAATATTATATTTCAATATTCCCTCTCACAATAATTGCAGAACACACGTAGGAAGCCGCGAAGTAGCTTTGCCTCGAGAAGAGTGTTCCCTCGGTATATGTACTTACTTTTTTTTTGAAATTGAAATTTGTTATAAAGCACTCCAATCCTGAGCAGTTGTCAAAATACACTTTGCCAAATGCCCTGTTCAGAATACCGTTGCAATTATTGATATATAAGCTCGTTCAGTTTCACTTCTGAACCTTGTCTTCCCCTAATGGGAATTTTTTACAATTTGTCATTACGCCTTGCATGGGTGGTTGTCGATCTTACACAAAAAGATGCTGCTTAGACTTAGCCCCTTACAAAATTCACAGGGAGAGCGGGAGTGGTGTTATTCAAAATCGACGACACACGGCACATTGTTTGCGGCAAATTTAATATTACTCAGTATTACTTGATGACCGTCTAAAACTTCAGTTTGAATTGAAATTTCGTTAAATTATTAAGATGCAACAAGGCATCTCAACTAATTTGACTACAAAATGTAGGAACGTGATCAAATTTACGACAGCTGTGAATTTGGGCCTAACTGACCAAACTGCTGGACTCTAATAACTGAACTAACTTGGATTGTAAGCCTTCACTACAGAGTGACGTAGATAATCACATCTACCAACCCAACAATATCAATGTTAATGTGGTAATAGAAATGAAAATACACAGATATACTGTCCTCAGGGGTAGCAACGCATCAGTGGCTAACCTTAGCTGAGACTTTGATCTTACCTTGGGTTGATTACAGATGTCCATGGGCGCCAGTAGCTACATACCATCAGGTGGACTGCATGCTCGTTTGCTACTTCCATACTATAAAAAAAATCGTGACACAATAAACAATATATTGGTTTGATTTGCAGACAATTCCAGGTTCGATCCGTGGTCAAGTAGATGTTCACATGTCCATCTTTAAGTAGTTTAAGAGCAATTACTGTAGATAGCGCTATTGACTTGTATATCGGCAAACTCTGTTATTTACGAATACGTACACTTGAAAAATTAGATGTGCTTATTTTTTAGTTCAAAAAAAACACTCAATAACAAAAAAAAGTTCTAATCTGCGTGGTATAAGTGGATCTAATTTTTGTAATTTAGCAAACGTTGTAATTTTCAACCAAGCCACTTCTATTCCATATATATTCTGTGTTTAAAGTCGATTACTCACTACGTTGACAGACGGTCGATGGCAGTTGGTTGGTTAGGTTTAAATTAAATTTCCATTTCTATTGGTTGCTATTGTATTCCGTAACGTACATAACTGTCATTTTCAGGCAAGCAATATTCAGTTACGATAAATTATTCAGTTTCTATAACCTCATTTGAATCCTTACTGGATAATTTAATTACGAAAGTTTGATGAATTGTAATTAGCATGGTTGTTTTATTAAGAATATGATTTATAAGAAGTGTGTTTAACAGACGAACTATATAAGTAAAATGAAGTAATGAAATTTCCAAAGTTTCCCGTGTACCCAAGTTTTGAGTGTAAATTGTATTGTCAATGCCTTTTTGCTGGTGAGTTAATTACCGATGACGTGGGAGCGAAACTGTGCTATGTAAACTTTTTACGTACCACAACTCATTTTGCGTAGACGACGTAGAGTGTGCGCTCTGGGATCTCCAAAGGAACGCCAGAACCCTTTGATTGCGTTGCCCCGGCGGACTCTGCCTAATTAAGCATTCGCCTACCACATTAAAAGGTGCTTACGACGGTTACGAAGCTTATTATGAATGCCTGTGATTTTTTGTACCTTACATATACTGCAATGACTACGTTGATCTACTGTTCGTTTTGTTGTTTTCTGTCTGAATAAATGGTATTTAAAACGTAAACCACAATGTTGGCACAGTGAGGTTTAGTAGACTTCACGCACGTTTTAACACTTTTCTTATAGAAAACTTGGGATTATAGGTTTTCTTATGACTTTTCCCTTCAAATTTCAAGGAAGAGAATATTAATTTCTAATAAGTTAGTAATATCAAAAAATTACAATCGTTTTTGGGATACAAACCTGTCAGCGAGAGCCCAAAGTTTAAACCGCAAAGTAGAGTATTTGAAGCTAAATAAATATGTCTAGTAACTTATGTTTAATATATTTCTCATAAGCCGCACGAAATTATTCAGCGCACCTTTAAAGACATACCGGCAAAATATTCCTTGAATAATTTATATCCATGAATGTCCCTTTTGAATCTTTCAGGTGTTTTTAAAAGTTTGCAAAATACTTCAGTACGTACCCGAGACGGGCGAGTTTACGAGTTCCCTGCCAAGGAATTTCCTTTTCTAGACATGTATTAATTATTTTGGTGAAAAGCCTAAGCCATCCTTACAATTTCTTGTACCAACCTTGGTGATAACGGTTGTTTGGGAGCTGCTGTATTTTTATTAGTAATGTGTAGGTAAAAAGGATTTAAAAAAAAAAAATCAAAATTATTGATTTTAGTATAGTAATAAAAGAAAACACAAATGTATAGGACTGTACTATAAGTCTGGAATGAGCCCTGTTTATCCTATAAATCTGTAAATCTAGGTACGGTATAGATACGAACGTAAACTGCACAGCATCATAAAATGCTAAGGGCTATGAAAAATACTTTAGCATTAAATAACGTTGCACTAAGTACGTGAATATATCATTGAAAGCTTTCCTGGCTTCCGATCTTCAATATCTTCCAAATCGCTTCACGTAAATAAAGGATAAGCGACTACCGGCTCGGTGTGAAAGCAAACGGAATATTAGGTTATGTCTGTGGAGTGTCTCTAATGGATACCGTCGATATTGAACACGTTTCCGAGATGTAGTTAAATGTGAGTTGCTCTACGTCGTTTTCGTTCTGAACGGAATGAAAGTGAACTAAGTACAATGGTTGTCGTTTTATTTATTTACTATTTGCATCTCTATATAGTAACTAGTGATATTATTAAAAATATCAACACAAAAAACCTGACTGCTTAAAACCATTTTGTTCATAATGATAAATTTAATCTAACGCTTTATATGAGTTTTTGTAGAAATAGTTAAATAAAAGTAATATCATATGTATAGTTTTAGAATGGTCTATTTAAAACCTTTCATTTGATAATGACAATGTATTCAAATTTTTATACAAATTTAAATTGAAACCTATAGTTTGGTTCGTTAACTTTTATAATAGCGTAGTATTATATCCTATGTTTGTATTCTAGAAGGGAGAATTTTTTTACACAATAACAATAAATGTACCAATAATTGGTTTTGGTTGGTTTATTGAAAATTGGTTTTTACAAAAAAAAAGTTGAAGCATAGGTTTTTTTTTTTTTATTACGGTGATTTGCTTCTACGTGCCCTTATTAAAGATTTAAATCTGTTTCGCATAAATCTGATTAGGGTTATAAAATGATCTTGCGGAATAATGTTCCATTCTTGTGAAATCGCAGTTCTTACTGCTGACGCATATACTATTTTTTTTAAACGGTCACATGCTCAAAGGGATTAAGATCAGGGCTACGTGCTGACCAACTCATAGTACGTATCCCAACCTGTTTGCAATAATGTCGAACTTGTCACATTTGAGCGGCATGGGTCGGGCATTATCTTGCATTAAAGAACATCGCCTATAATCCCATGTAAGGAACCACGTGGTCTCGTAAAACCTCTGTGAAACCACCTCAACTACCGTTTTGACGAATTATGACGATGAACAGAAGTTCCGTTCGCTGATCACCGAAATTCCACTCCACGCCATACACGAATCTAAAAGAAACACGCCCATATACACGATCATATCTCTCCCCAAGACGACGATAGACCATTTTGCGACAATGTGCACGATTTAAACATGTTCTACATTCATCGGTGAACAATATGGAGGCCCATTGCTCTTCAGTCCAATTAAGCTGTTCACGCGCAAATGTTAAACGAGCTTGTCTGTGAGCTGCAAACACCTCGGAACCAATTGCTGGTCTAAAAGGTGCCGTGTTTAACGCTTCCTTAAGCCTCCTTGTTATTGTCCGTGCACTCAATTTTGATGTTTATTGACACAATTTCGTAGGGAAGTAGAAACAATAAATCGGTCGTCACGATGGATGGTTGCTCGAGTTCTGCCGGTACCAGATATCATATTGTAAGAACTTGTTACTACAAACCTTCGGTAAACTCTAAGAAGCCGTAGACTGTTTTAAATTTAAATTTCCAGCAATCTTTCATTGATCCAAACCTTCCCGCACCAATGCCACACAATTTGAGCGACTTATTCAGGAAAAGTATATTATATTTATAACATTTATTGATAAGCTTTACTGAGCTAGAGTAAATAAGTAATATTGAGCTATAGTAAATAATCGCAAAGGAAAAAAAAACAAAGACAATTAATTTCAAACTTTACTCCAATAACACCCGAATAGGAGACTATGCATAAATTCTTTTTTTATGATTAATGGACAGTCTTGATATTTTTATTTTGTTCAATCTAAACAGTTCGAATATTTGACAACCCGCGTGGTGGGGTGAGGTCTGGGTGTTTGTGTATTCGTCTTTGTGTGTCCATGGCACCCACGACACAGGAGAAAATCCTAATGTCGGGCCATGAGTGTAGAAAGCGTTTATGTTTATGTTTACTTATCAAAGTTATTAATTCGGAAGTAATCCTGAACTTTGATGCAGTTTATGAGTCCGTCAACGCAGATATTTATATTTATATTATTAAAGTAACAGATAAGTTTCAGTGTGAATAAAATTATGAATTGTTGAAAAAAATTTAAGCACCTTAAATGTGTTTGACTGGGATTGAATTTTCTCTGAAATGAGAAAATATCGATCCTTAGCCAGACTTCATATAGGTAATATCAACAAGATGGCAAACACTTTGAAACACTTGTACTTGTACAAATATAAAAATTATATAACTGTCTTCGTACGGATTCATGGCTCCCATATACTAAATCCTAGAGTGGGGTTAAGTATAACCGTACAGAACGTACAGTAAAATTATTAATTTGTTTGTTATAGATTTTAAAAACACTACGTTCGTGTGACAAGACAATGTATAAACATTATTAAGAGTATAAAGAAACAGTATAACAGTAAACGCTTTCTACACTCATAGCCCCCACTAGGATTAACAGTAAAAGTTTAGGTACATAGTTGCACAAAAGAGCCAAAATTTAGTTGACGATGAACGGCAGTAGCCTAATATTGGAGTTTTAGTGGTTACATTAAAGGGACAGACGCTTCAGTGCCGGTCAGTGTAGCAGTTACAAACGCCTGCACATGAATAACCCTTCCAATTTTCTTTACCGGTACTCGGATCGTTTATGTTTGTTGTTTGACTATGTGTTATTATATCTAAGTTCGCGAGAGTCGTATTGCATCAATCATCGTCATCGTCATCAATCATCATATATATATATATGATGATATATATAATTATATATTTAACCTATCAGGTTTGGCAATTCTACGATATAAAATAACTAAATATTAACGTATATTATATTGACGTTTCATCTTAGTTCTCATGGATAATCACAAATTTTATCTAGGGTTGAATAAAAATATCTATGGGCGGCGGTGGCCACTTAGTACATGCATGCTTGTTTGCTACATCTATATTACGAAACAAAAGACCGATGCGCTGAATTTCAGCTCATTCATTACGTCCAATAATCTCCAAACATGAGTGCGCTTTGGTTGAGCGTACCTTTATATTCGTTACGGAATACACGGAAATATCAGACATTATACACGATTTAAGTACGGGAAATATGGATATTTCCTGACTGCCGTGTGGTCTGCAATAACCTGAGTTATTGTACACCGATACACACTATTAAATGCAACGTCAAAATTATAATTTATACAGCATAACATATTACTTATATTAATTCATGAAAAGTAAATTAATGAAAACGTCAATAATTTATCGAATCTTATTTTAATTAGGGATTTTAAAGGGTTTGTTTTATTAGGGTGGTGTGGAGTTCTAATCCTAAGCATGCACTACTGACTTTATGCGGTTATGTTTATTTAAGGTAAGGTATATGATTTATTCTATCACGTGAGACAATGGCGATGGGAAGTAAGCATGACATTAAAAAAATCATTTTCTAAGGTATGTGAAATCTAGAAAACTGCACTTGGCTAGCTTGGGCTAATCCTTGTTATTTTGAAAGGAATCCCATGTTCAGCAGTAGGAAAAACGCCTCATGATGATTATGAATAGTGAGTCCCATAATGAATTTAAAAATAAGCCTAATACAGGACTATGCAGCTAAAGTCATCGTGTTTATATCTACAAAATTTATATAAGCATGAAAAAAAGAAAAATAATATATGTTCTCATATTGAAATTGCTACAAAATTGTTTTTGCATAATATATAAGAAAAAAGTCCTTGTACATTTCTTTAAATTCATGAATTTAAAGAAATGTACAAGGAAATTAAAAAAATATAGTACGCAGTCATAATATATTGTCGGTATATCATTAGTTTTGTTAAACAGGCCTTTAAGATTGAAATCTGTCTGTTAACGTAACGTACATCAGAAACGTTTAAATTCACGTGAACATTATCTACTGGAATACTATTATAAATGCCCCTATTAAAATTCGTTCAAATTTCATACGACGCACATTCATAAAACTATATGCAGCACCAAGTTTAAAACTGCCCTTATCATACGGCCGCAGATGAGGGAATGTGGTTCATGCTTAAAATAACATCCGTATTTAAAAACATAATTTTTATGATAGTCTTCCGACTGCGTTATGTATATGTCTATTTTGTTTTTGATCAAATACATTTTACGATAATATTCAGAGGTGAATCTGTTATAATTGGTTGCCAAATAGGCGAAATATGACGACAAATAAATTGAATATTGGATATTGTCATTCGAACCTAAAGTATATGAAAAATTCCAGTTAAATTAACCCCGAAAAGTGGTTTAAAATTTACTGGAAAGATTTTTTAACTTACAAATGTGTTGTTAGAATATAAGAATATGTAAAAAAGAAAATCAATTAACGAACAAAACGGACAAAAGTATCAATGTACTTAACTTTTGTGTTGGCAGAATTAAGCAGTTATGTTTTATATTGTTTTCATAATATGGACGCAGGAAATGAGCATGCAGCCCGATTGATAGTAAATGGTCGCCGCCACCCATGGACTTCTGTAATCAATCCAGATAAGATCAGCCTTATCTGAGGTTAGCTACAGATGCGTTGCTACCTCTGAGGACTAAAACACAGCAATGCATAACACTTATGAGGCAGAAATAAGTGTAGCAGTGGTGCTTTCGGTGTCGAATCACAAAGAGTTCTACCTCCTAAGTTCTACATTCTTTAACAATATATAAATTGATTAATAATCGGTTACGTAGAAATAGTTAAAAACTATGATTTACAAATAAATATGAATCATGTGACTAGTTAAAATGTACCCGTATTAGTTTAAATACGAACAAAACTTTTAAGCTCTTTACCTACGACAGTTACTTTAAATTAAATATTAAAACCAGAATTCATGTAAAATGTAAGTCGATTTTATAACTCGTAATTTTAATAAAAATAGTAATCTCGCTGTGATAATAATATTGTGGGTGGAATATTTATTCAGCTGAGGGCCTAATTATGGCTATCTCTGGGAAACCGACCTACATACATCGTTTTTCGCCGAAACTTCGTGTTAAATTTCAAAATATATTTGCCTACGCGTTCGGGGATTGCTTTCATTGTAAGTTGCCGCTCTTTTTTATCGCGCCAATTTTATCTTCAGGCAAATTTTATTGACTTTTTTCGCATATGGTCCGGAGATGTAATATCTAGTAAGTACTTAACACCTTTCCCTAATGACCGTGTAATTACAATTATAATTTCAGAGGTGTAGGTAACTCCGCACTAATTACAAGCAGGGCTCCATAACGTTGAATGTTATTGTTGTGTTTAATGTTTATGTACATATATATGTACCTTCATATAAAGTAAAGGACGGACCCAGCTTAAAGATTCAGGGAGAGTACTGCTCCATATTGGTATGAATAATATAACATGCAAATACAATGTAATTTTTCTTGGCCTAAATTAATGTTTGGCGTATCTGAACGCTACGTTCATAACACTAACGTATTAAACAAGATATGGTAGAATTTGAGGCAGAATATTGAGGAACGACCAGGATACGTTTCCTTTGTAGGCAGCTGTTTGATGAGTTCGATAAGGTTTTCTTATATCTGTTATTACATAAACCTACCTTATTATATCTATAACTAGCAGTACCCGCGACTTCGTTCGCGCAGACTATAATATAATCTATCCATAACACTTTTGTGATCCACTACTGGACATAGGCCCCCCCTATTGGGGGTTTTGTCAATGGTCACCGACTCCTGGCATGAGTGTTGGCGACAGCAGTATGTGTTAATGCATTTCATCAATTTTACACTCAAAAACGCGAAACTTCCAAAAAAATATATTAGTATTTAGTTCAAGATAACTAAAAACGTAAAAAAAATATAGTTTCGCGCTTTTAACTTTAAAATTGTGGAATTTCTACACAAATTTTTAATCCTTTTATTGTGGCGATATCCGTCATGGATACAATTCTGTCATGGGGGTGACCCCTACTATCTGCACGATTTTACGTTCTGACTTGAACTCCTTATGCGATCACTACATCTGACTTGGAGCGGTTCCTATATCGATTATTTTATTGAGATGCGCACGGGATCAAAACGTGCGCATTCTTTAGGCATCGAAGGATATTAGTTGTTCTCTTTTGTTCCCGCTCCGTGAATTTTGGCTCTGTTGACAGAATTTCCAACCCCATTTTAACCCGTTCAGGGTGAGTCTTTGTCTCGCCGATTCCATTACTTCTACCATTAGAGCCCAATACTAATTAGATTAGGAGTAATAGTTTTTATTAACCATTGTAATTCAAAACAAATTATCAACCCCTATTCATACCCAAGAGATACATAAGGAGCAGCAGCAGGTGTTCTGTTGTTTATAATTGATGAGATTTCTCTAAAATAAGCGGAGTTACATACAACATTAATCTCAAATTTTATTTTCGCAGGTTTTGATTTCCCAAAAACGGTGAAAAAGATGTTTCATTATATCAATCCAGGAAGCTTAATATCAGTTTCATACTGCTCGCATCAAAATTGGCGGACTTCCGAAAAAACTTTCAACCACTATTTAAACCTCTTAGGGGTTGATTTTTCAAAAACGCTGAATAGATGGTTCATTATATCAAACCACAAAGCTAAATACTAAGTTTCATTGATCTTGCATCAAAATTGACGGACTTTCATACAAACTTTCATCCCCTATTAAACCCCTTTAGAGGTGGAATATTAGAAAACCCTTAGCTGACGTCTACGTCATAAAAGAAACCTCTGGTCAAAATTTCATGTTTTTACCTTCAGTAGGTTAGGCTCTGCGATCTTTAGTCAATACGTGAGTGAGCATCCTTTCGCTTCGGTGCTCATGGACATCTGTAATCATCCCTAGATAAGGTTGAAGTTGCATGAAGTTGGCTACAGTATGCGTTGCAGCTCTTGAGCACTGAGTTGTAATACTTCAGACAAGTATGTACTCCTTACCATACCCTTCAATTCTGAGACAGAAACCGGTGAAGCGGTGGTGTTACCAGAGTTAAACCACAACGAAATTCCTTCAAAAAAACTTTACAAAATTGTATTAATTGCCAATATAACACTTCTTTAATTTAAAATATCAAACTAGGTAGAACAAAGTACTAGAGAGGTGAGTACGGATGCAAACCTATTCAATTATCGCCCTGCGGCAGTCACGGCGCCGTAATCCAATTTGGAGCAGAGTGCAGTTTTTACAGCTCATTCAAACTCAAGGAGTGCTCTTAATTAACCTGTAGAATTACGCTTTCCTATCTTTCGAACATTTTAACACGGATCTCAGCGTTGCTAGCGGTGGTATTGCTTGAAGCTTTTTCTTGAAGTAGGATACGAATGGAAGTTGATGTAAATTACGCTGCATACATGGCACTAAATCTGTGTTGTATTCGCGTTCTAATACATTTGATTATAGATACTTTATGACCCTAAGAATAATGTTGGATGTTAAGCCGCACGTTAAGCAGTGATAGCCGAGAGGTTTAGAAATCGCATTCTCAATGTGGGGGCTCAAGGGCTCACCTTAAAGCTCTGATTCTATAAATTACTAGCTTTTACCCGCGGCTTCGTTCGCGTTGATTAACTTGCACCTAATCTATAGTTAATAAGATATTAATTTGAAGGCTTTGAAGTTGCTACATTATCATTTTTTTAAAAAACAATCATGTCTGCGAACTTAATTTTTAATATATATATTTAATATATATATTTTATAAAAAGTATCCTATGTTTTTTCTAATAACTTTAAAAATATGTGTACAAAGTTTCATGACAATCGGTCCAGTAGTTTTAGCATGAAAGTGTAACAAACAAACTTACATTCACATTTATAATATTAGTAGGGATGTGGGTGTACGAAATTAATTGTCACTAGCATAACTGTGACTCCAACTGTCAGAGTTGGAACCCTTTTCACTATAAGAGAAGACCCGTGCTTAGTATCAGGACAGCAATAAGTTAACACACTCTTAAAATACAATCACAACAGTGTTACATTGCTATTGTGCTATTATCGAAAAAAAGGCGTGTTTATTATACAACTATTTATTTATAAGTACATAAAATACGTTTAAACTTTTCTCTCTAAGAATATTGAACTGTGAAATTTGATATATGAGATAAAAATAGACAAGAGCTTAAATGAGCTTTCAAAGAAATTACCTAACCCGTGTTAAAACAATGTGTGTAGTGTTTAAAATGTAAATAATTTGACATTACATTTAATTTACGAATATTTAAGTCATATATATTCATATTTTAACCATATTTATTTATTTATATATCTATTCATATAAAAATGTGAATATTTAATTCAATAAAACTTTTATACAGATTTTTTTTTGAAAATCAGTAACTTGTCGTCACTCTGCTTCATTTATGGAGAAGTAGGTTGAAAAAAACCATAACCTCATAATTTTACATCTTTTATATTAGTTTCACTTATTACAACTAACAAACAATATAATAAAATCTTGGAAGTTAAATTTAACCTACTTCTAATTGTGGTATCCAAAAAAGTCTTTGTAGGTATGTTTGGATGATAATTAAATAGTTTGACATCTTCAATCTGATATGTACGTGTATGGCCAAATTTTTTAGTGGATACTAGAAAATTACTTCGGTTTGGCCTCGTTTGATTAATTATGATTAGTACTAAAGATTTATTAAAGCGTTTTTTAGTTGAACGAG
>MOOZ01001666.1:51721-64904 GCA_002930495.1 Cecropterus lyciades | reverse complement strand
CTCCCTAATGAATATCGCGACGACTCTGTAAAGTTATCAGAATAAAGTAAACTGTTTGGTTACAGAAAAGAATTGATGCAATAGTGTAATTTCTATTAATCGTTCAAAATTGTATTTCTTAATAAGGCGATGCCCATTTTGAATTAATTTTTATTGTCTTCAAATCTATAAGATGACGTCGTGAGGAAATATAAGGTAATCATGTTCCAAATGTTGTTTCCAAATGTGCCCTGTGACCTTTGTCATTCTTGTAAGAGATGGATGATATATGATCAGATAGTTGTTTTTTTTAACCCAAGTAATAATTGTTTTCTCCAATTATAATTTAATATCATCTTAACCCATCAACTTTTAACTTAGCGTTTAGTAAATTATAGAACAAAAATACCTTTTACAAAAGCTTAACAGAAACAAGAAGGGAAATATCATATATTCCGTGATAAATCCCACTTTCGCATGTAATGGCTTATCCTTCCGGGGCTGGAACACTAGTATGGGCTCCAGGCCGCTTAACTCTAAATCCATGAGTGTGTTTGTATAGAGATGATGCGAGAGCACGTGGGACACCCGAAAATCTCTGAAAAAAGTTGTTTGCAAAATATTTGTAACATTTTAGCTTAGCTGCTTGGCTTTTGTAATATTTTATTTTGTAGAAGTAGCAAAAGCGTGTGTGGTCGCTTAGTATTCGATAGCGTTATAGTCTACTAAGTTTTTATACCTGTATGACCACATGCTGAGGTTAAAAAGATACATCCTCCAATTGGTTCGTTGATGAGTGTAATTGTGACAGGCGACTGTTAAAACGCACAGCGCTACAGAAGCTATGATGTAAAATAAATTTGCTGCCATATAATTTTCAAAGTAACAAGCCAAAGACGAGCTAAGTAGCAAGGTTATGAAAAACCCATCCGTGATTCTGTCAGTTTCTCTTATTATATCTTTCGGTATTTTCTTCAATTCTTCACGAACGGCTCTTTTCAGTGTTCTGTAGAAACCGTCGTCTTCAAAAGTAAATGGAGAATTTCGAGGACCTTTTGCATCTCTAACATAAAATGTGTTTAAAACCTTTTCCGCAGTTGCATTAATGTGGTGGGCTTCGAATGCTTCAGTAATATCAGTGCCCTAAAATTATAATAAGAAAAATATTAGAATAAGCAAGTATCGATTTTCAAGCGTAACAAATCACATATTCCAAATGAAGAAATTTTTTTGAATGAGCACACTGGTTAATTTTATTATTTTAATATTACCTATATTGAAAAAAAAAATCAATTTTTTTATTTACCTTCGTAAGCTCCAGCCATTCTTCGCCTCCAGGGTGATTGTAAATATAAGTTGTTAGATCGTACAATTTATTGTGAACCCTCCACAGTCCTTCAGCGCCGTCATCCAATGCTTTTCCATTTAGCCATTGCACCGAATCTTTTATTCCATCATCTCGTAGAGACGGGTATTTTATTTGAGGGAAAGAAGCATGAGTTTTTTTCTCTAAAAGACGATTTTGGGCCGCAATTGACCACTCTGTTTCTTTAGGAGCCATTTCAAGACTTGTAATATTCTTATTGTTTATCTGAATTCGTTCACTAAACTACTTCACTAAACTAATAAGATTTCTCGACCGATTACATTGACTGCATAAAGTGAACTGTTTTACTCTCAAACGTGTTACAAAATTATGTAACCGTGAAGCGTCGTATATTTTTATAATTAATCGATAACCATTCACAAATATGTGTTATTACTAATATTCAGAAGATAATTGCTTATCTACGAAATGTTAATTAATAAAGTAAGCAAAATGATTAAACCCAATTAGTCTATACAATGACTTTAAAAGAACTTGTTAGTACTTTTTTTTATAAAAGTATATTCATTATATCCCACAAATTAAGTTACTTAGATTAATAACATAATTATAAGTAAATTGGCATAAATATTTTTCAGTTTTTCAGTTTCGCTATTTTATTAAATGAGTGACGAATGTATATGAACTGTACCTGAACTATATCGGAAATATAATAAAACAGACAGTAGTAACTGCCTACTTGCTAAATTCACCTTGCTATTCCAAAATTGCTTAAAATCCCTATGTGCCATGCCTACAAACTAAAATATAACAGTACCTACTACATTATAAGCTACTCCGGCTAGAACTATTGTAGTGGTGCTGAAATAAGAATAGACCAAAACTATTGCCTCAGTGATATTGATAAGATTACAGAGATGTGAAAATTTTAGTGCAGCCTAACATTTTTTTAAATGTGGATGATTCGTAATAGATCATCTCCCGTCTGGCGGAGCGAAGTGATATGTCGAATGGCGGTCCTCTGGATGTTTTTGCCGAGTCTCAAGAAGCGTTAGCATACCATTCGACGTACGGTGTAATTCGAAATGTTATATACCTCATGAAATAAGCGTGCAAAACGGATGGACAACACCTTGAGCTCTAACAACCGGATTTGGATTCCCCCAAATCTGCGTCCGTGGGCTCATATAATATGGAAGAGAGGCTTTTAGCGAAAAAGGCTTCCTGGCGTACACTAAACTGAACAGGCAATCGTCACAGTAAAATAACTCTTAACCTAACTTTACCTCATCTTAGGACAGTCGTAATAATTATGGCAGCTGGTAAAACATTTCATGATCATTTTCGCATTAAACTACCATAGTCATTGTAGTATGGATAAAATATACTTTTTTGTTTTTATTACAAGCATAAAAATAAAAATAATAGATATAAAGAAAGTTAAGTAAACATGGTTCAATTACGTGAAAAACGATAAGCGTTATCAAATTAATTGTATTTGCTTTGTAGAGACTATCAGTAGTATTGACCCTAACTATCATTATAGTGGAATAGTTTAAATATAAATTATTAACTTATCTCAATAATAATAATAACATATCAGAAACTGCAATTCACGTCGCTATGTCTATCGAAATTACCAGAGTTCTATTTCCAGAATCATCGTCAACCCATTATTGTCTCACTGCTGGGCATGGGTTTCTTTCAGAATGAGAGAGTTTTAGGCCATAGTCCACCGCGCTGGCCAAGTGCGGATTGGTAGACTTCATACACCTTTAAGAACTCTTTTATTTTTTTAGAGAACTCTCAGGTGTGCAGGTTTCCTCACGATGTTTTCCTTCACCGTAAAGCAGTGATAATTAATTTCTAATACGCACATATTTTTTTAGAAAAATCAGTGGTGCGTGCCTGGGATTCGAACCTCAAACCCTCGATTGAGAGGCTGAGTTTCAACCATTACGCTATCACTGCTCTCGAGAATAAATTTTAGTAGGTATATACGTTATATATACGTTTTAGTATATTATACGTTAAATTTTGGTGTATGGGTAATATTTAAACTAATCATAAATAGTTTAAGGTATTATTACATAGAAATTATATTTGAAATGGTCAACATAAATCAATAGAATACCTAAGTTGATATTTTACGTATACTTCATTAAATTTGTCACGACCATGCCGCAAGGCAGCTTTTTTCCGAACGTTTGTCCAATACGTATCGATGTAAGTACAAGAAATATTCATGAGTATTAAATGAGCTAGCATAGTTTATCATAACACGTTACAATACAAACTTCATCATTGTATTGTAAAGTGTAATAATGTGAATATGTTTGTAGTGTAAAATAAGAATCGATTTTCATATAAGGCGCCCGGTATGGGAATAATATGAGGAGTAAAATCTAGAGAACGAATGACCTCGTTACGTTTTTCATATGCAACCTATTATGCGCACCTTTCCCTTTCTATTATTGTGAGTATAAAAAGGGCATGCTGCAAGGCAGTTTATTCATGTAAGACTATACCTATATGTTATATCTATACGTGTACGTACGTCATATTGCAGGTTTTGATATAAACATCAATAATAAATATTATTCTTGTGAAGTTCTAATATTTATCAATATATTTCACTAAAGTGAAATTAAAGTTATATAAACTATGGCAGAAAGTGGTGTAGATAAAGGGTCTGACTTTGTTAAGCGGTACCCCTCCGCCACGACCTTGTAGCACAATTTTAACGAGCAAATGTTATATTTTTATAATTTATAATTAAAATATAGGTGGAGCTCGTTCGAGTTTCATGGCTCATCTATAGATATTATTTTTGACTTGTTAAATGTTTGCTCACATATCTTTATAGCGTTGGGGTTTTTAATTTTAATTTAATTTTACTGCGCCAGTCGTGTTTCGGAGCTGACACACACTATTGTTTATTTTTTCCATTTTTTTTTGCCTCCGACTAGCTCTCCTCCTTGAGCGTAGTATTTGTATAAGGTGTTCAAATAGTGCGCTTACGGAGGCAATATGAAATTAGGCATAGTTAAAATTATTGCAGAGATGTAGATAAAAGTTTTACAAATACATTAAATTAAACATAATAAAACATTCATTATTTTAAAAGCTTTAATGCAACTTGCAATGTTTGTAAGTGTGTAAGGATGTAAGTATGTTTAGCTAAAATCTTGCAAGCTGAATTTTACCCATTTTTTTGTCAAATAAATGTAATGTTAAAAAAAAAATGTCAAATAAATCTAATGTTCCCAACAATAGGTGATTTTCAAGTAACTTTGAAATTGATGCAATGACTTGAACTATATGTAAAAGCTTCGTAGTGATTAGAAACGCTTTCTAATGTACACTGCACTCTAGTTTTGGACTATGAAGTCCAAAACTAGAGTTTTCTTCTGTGTCGTGGGTACCATGGACACACAAAGACGAATACACAAATACCCAGCCCTAAAATAGAATCAAAACTCTATATTCAGATGTCTGTCTGGCCGTGGATCGAACCCGATAACTACTGTCACCAACCCCGTCTCGGACCGGTATGACCGCTCATAATATAGTCTATTGAAATGGAAAATAATTATAATAAAATCTATTCATCTTATACTTTGGTAAATATTAAATTATGTTATCATGAAGGTTTAATTGTAGTTCCATCTTGACTACTGCGATGGGTTATTTTTAAGAAAAGTAAAAAACTATGGTAAGAATTAACTAATAACTTACGTATACTTTATAAATAAGATTTTATATGTACACGTGAATGAACTTTCACACCAAAACCAATGTACAGTTTTGATCCCAAGCTGATTATTATGATTACTTTAGTAATTGCGCACGTTCTTACGGTTATATCATAAATAATAATCAGAGAATGACAATAACATATGCATTGCCTTGAAAATTGAATATTTCAGCTGACATGGATAACATGTATGTGTTATACATGTCATGGAGTGACATAGATGTACCTTTTCTGATATTTGCGTTTAAAATTTTTCCACTCTTTACCATTGGAAATGGATAGATCTTATCCTGCCACAATATATATATATATACCTACTACACCTACTTGACCCAAAAGTTTGAGTTTTTTATCGTGTTCGTAATTATTCAAAAAGTTGTTCAGTGGCCTAAGTACGTGTTTATTAAGTTTCCTCAAAATAGTTGTTGAATACGTTTTAGCCCATAATTGCAAGGTATGGCAAATGAAGACGTAAATATACAATGTAAATTGTAATGCATGGAGGAAATCGTTACTTGGAATGCAAGATCGCAAGTAAAATTACATAAACTATACAGTCGGGAATACTTGAGCCGCAGTACAAATCAAATCGTGGTCCTATGATGCACCATCAACCCTATGTACTGAATAACTATCCCTACAATGAAAATACTCTTAAACAAGTGTATTTTTTTTTACATACGGAAGTAGCAAACGAGCCTGCAGCCTACCTGATGGTAAGTGGCTACTGCCGCCCATGGACATCTGTAATCAACCCTAGATAAGATCAAAGTCTCACCTAAGATTAGCCACAGATGCGTTGCTACCCCTGAGGAGTAAGATGGATTGCCTCGGAAAAGTATGTCTCCCTTACCACATCCTTCAGACCAAGACACAACAGTGCATAACACTGCTGTTATTAGGAAGAAATAGGTGTGGCGGTGGTGCTTCCGAAGTCGAACCACAACTAGTTCTACCACCTTCAAAAATATAAAAATAAATAATAGTTATAAAAATAAAGTTATCTGTGAACCAATTCGTTAAAAAATAAAGAGCAAAACTTACAAATATAAAATTAATTTAATCAATTAAGTTATTAACGTATAGTACGCCATACGAACACAGTGTGTTGTTTACACACATATTATGATTTATATACAATACTTCTATTAATAAGCAGTGGCGTAGCGTGGGTTTATACTCCCGGGGCCGATCTTATATCGCTGCCACATTTCGGAATTTAAGTCGGCGAAAAAAAGGTAAAATGCAAATAGACTAACTTAACACTTTGTGATTGCAGTGTAAAAACAAAACAAGCTCGCCGAATCTAAATATTCTGCCGCTCTATATAAGATATCCCTCCCCCTGAATATAAGATATCCAAGATATTAAACATAAAGAAGTTTAACATACGTTTCACTTTATACGTATTAAGTGGGCATATTATTCTATTTTTGTTTACAACAACATTTTTGTTTGAATTGAAAACAAAACATGATATGAGAATATTGTTTACAACTTATTAACTTTAAGATTATTTAATTATTGCAATAACATCATGACTACAGGCAGAAGTATTTTTTTACTTATCATTGGCACTTACATAACTTATTATGTTCAATGTTAAATAAAGATATCTAAAAACAAACCGACTCAGTTTGGCTCGAATCATTTAAGAGAAAACAAATCCGTTGTAAGAGAGAATTAATAATATATGTAAGTACATTTTCTTTTGGGTATACATTAGAAGTACCTACTCTTTACCCGACTATTTATATACTTTAACCTATTGGTAAGGTAGACGTGCTAGCTGTTAGAAAGTTGTCACCGTCGCCTGTGGACATTTGTAACATCAAAGGAGTTACCAATGAAACGCCAGCTTTGAAGGAGAGCTCTTCTCCAGTTTCTCCACATGAGCAGTAACCATCAGTTGAACTGCATGCTCATTTGTTACTAAAGAAAAATCCTCTACACTGGCTAGATATGGTTTTGATGGACTTCAAACACACTTAACACATTTTAAGAGCTTCTTGGTGTACAGATTTCTACACGATATTCTCCTCTAGAATTATATAATACATGTACAAAATAAAACATATGTGTATGTGTATTTTTGTGTGTGTATATTTTTATTATTATAAATAATTACTGATGGTGTGTAAACTCGGTTTTAGGTCAAGAATTCTCTTATAAAATACAAGCGATATCATAACTTGTCATGTCATATTATGCAGATGTACCGTAAATAGCATTAGGACTCAGTGAATGTTTGTTAGCAATTTAATAGATGGAGTCGTTGTTGTAACGTTACGAGAAAGACACTTCCTTAAATCTATATTAATACTTTTTTTAGTTTTCAATAATGGCTCCAAAGGAAGCCGATTATTTAGAAGTTGCTTACAAAAGAGCTGTAGAGAAGAAGACACATGTAAGCTTCCCGCAGTTGAAGTATCCGTCACTAAGAGATGAAGGTTTGAAGGATACAGTGCAATGGTTGACCGGAAAGGCCATGGACGATGGTGCAGAAGGTCTATGGCGTGTTCATGATGGATTGTACGACTTGAATGAGTTCATGCACAGACATCCCGGTGGTGAAGAGTGGTTGGAGTTGACGAAGGTAAAATTGAGTTGTTGGGAATATTATTTCTAAGAGCTTTTCTTAATTTATTTTTTATACAATAAGTAACAATTTTATTAACACAATGACCATTAATATACTATAGTCTGGTAGATCTTTAATAACTAGCCACTTGCATTGGTTCATCTTTTAATTGTATTATTATCTTGAACAAAGTTTGTTTTTTATTTTGACATATTAAAAATTGGCTAGAACTTCTCGTATTTTATATAACCACTGAATGAAATAAGATCTTTACTTACATGTTAAAAATGTCTTATTGAAAAAAAATATATATTAAGTAAGCGTGGTGTAATCAAAAACATATTTTTTCCTTTTTATTATATGTTCATATGTGTTTCTCAAACAACATTTTTAGGGCACAGATATAACAGAAGCATTTGAAAGTCATCACATCAATCCAGCCGTGGAGAAAATGTTGACAAAATTCTATATAAGGAATGCCAAAACACCGAGGAATTCGCCTTTCACATTCAAAGAAGACGGATTCTATCGCACGCTCAAACGAGCAGTAAGGAAAGAATTGGAAAGAATTCCTAAGGGAACTGCGAACCGTACTTATATGATTATTGATGGACTTTTCATAACATGTCTTGTAACATCTGCTTTGGCCTGTTGGGCGACAAACTACTGGGCCGTAATGGCATCTTATATTACTGCATCAATATCATTGGCATGGATGACCGTTGCATCGCATAATTTCATCCATATGAAATCGAATTGGAGAATGTATCTGTTTAACGTAGGCTTGTGGTCTTACAGGTGAGTCGATTACGGTTTACGTGTACCAATACATACGTACATTGATTGATTAAATATATATCAAATTATAGTCATTATTTACAATATTATTCAAGATATGAAAAGTATTATTTATTTATAAATTATGCTATGAATAAAAGCCTTTTTATTTTCATTTATTTATGTATATTTATTTATTTGTGTATTAACACAGTAGAGCACGCTGTTTACTTGGTTGGTAATCATTGCCATCCAAGAATATCTGATCTAATAAACATTACAGTTAAACATAATCAGAAGTCAGCCAAAAGTTTCCTCATCTCTGAGGTCTTAGTTGGAATGCTTGAACTGCCTGTGGCTTTATCATCAGCCTGCATTAGTCCACTGCTTAACTGTGCCTTAAAACGTATGTATCAAAATTAAAATCAGAACATTTATGTATGAAGCCGAAATATGTATGATGTCTACCGTTACCATTAGCATTTATAATAAATTATATTTCCAAGTATATTTAATGTATTTTACCATTTTTTATTGTTAATTATAAGCAGTGTATTATTTCTTTTTCAGAGACTTTAGGGTATCCCATGCCCTCTCCCACCACTTATATCCAAATACACTCATGGATTTAGAAATAAGTGGTTTCGAACCAATCGTATTCTGGTTGCCTAGACGGGACAAGCCGTTCTACACCTATTTGTCTATAGGGATCGAGTTTGCATTATTTCCATTCATGTTCATATTGAACTTTATCAAAAGGTAAGTTTGTTCAATTATTGTTATTACTCGTCGAATTGATCGATGTTGTACCGAAATATCCGTGTTATATATACATAAAAAATATACGCATACATTCTGTTACTAGAAAATTTAGAAAAAATCATATTCTTGCTAATTTGCATGTTAGAATATAAATTTTTACTCTTTTATGTATCTCTTGGGATTCATTGAATCAATATGGAAAAGGTATTGCTACATGTAGGCATGATAAGCAATTATATAAGACAACATTTTTTTTTTCCCTCCTAAGTTGTAGAGGAGGGAGGCGGTGAATGCTCATGCATACCAAAAGGTTATGTGGGACTCACCTCAACTCCCCGAAAAGAGAGAAGGGCGCCTACCCACTAAACACCGCCTAGCTGGATTTGGTCTAAGTGACCGTAAAAGCCTTAATCGGATGAGACAACAAGATCATATGAGTTATTTAAATATTATTCACACGGATAACAACCACACCGCACGGCAGCAGCAAAATGTCGGCAAGCTGTTTATCACATGTAGAGAATATTTAAAGATTTCTTGTGTAATGACCCCCTTTATTTTAAACTTCTTTTTGTTTTTAGTATATGTTGTTGCAGCCACAGTAGTATATATTTTCTAAAAATTTCAAGTGTTTATCTATTCCGGTTCAAAAGGTAGAGCCCAGTGACATACTGACAGACAGCAGAGCCTTAGTAACTGGATCCCATTTTCAACTTTTGGTCACGGAAGGTCACCGTTTTGAAGGTTGTAGAACTCTTTGTGGTTCGACTCCGGAAGTACCACCGGCACACCTATTTCTGCCTAATAACAGCAGTGTTATGCGCTGTTGTGTTCTGGTCTGAGAGTGTGGTAAGGGAGACATTTTCGAGGCATTCCATCTTAGTCCTCAGTGATAGCAACGCATCTTTGGCTAACGTTTGGTGAGACTTTGATTTTACCTAGGTTGATAGCAGATGTCCATGGGCGGCAGTAGCCACTTACCATCAGGAGTGGCGCAGATTAGGGGAGGCCTATGTCCAGCAGTGGACTTTCAAGGGCTGATGGATGGGCTGCATGCTCGTTTGCTACATCCATACTATATATAAAAAGAACCCCAAAAAGAGAAACTAAAATAATACTCTACTAATAGTGTTTTTCCGCCGGAATATAATATGACTTAGAATGTAACCTAAAATATTTTTATTGAACCCCGTATGTGGAAAAAATCAAGGTTACTGTAAATATATATATATTTTCTGTACAAATCGGAAAATTTTCATGGATATAAGTTTTCATCCCTTAATTTTTTTCCCTAATAAAAAATTAAGCTCGTGCTTACTTTGATAAATTATAGTCATTAAAAGTATTCGGGGAGCAAATTACAATGTATCAATGTCTGCGGTTTATTAATAAACGACTTTGCTTTTCGTTAACAATTAATTTGTTGCTAAACTTTAATAACTTAAATCAGAATTTAAAAGGGGCAAAAGTTAAATGCTAGAAAACAGATATTAAGTACAATAATGTACAAAAATTGTTACCGGGACGTACGTTATTTTAAGGTGGACGAAGTCTTTTAAAAATAAAATGCGGGGTGATTCAACCTCCACGTCACTGCTGTATTTTGGTTTTAAGTGTATTTTTAGACGTCCTATTTGTATTTTAAAGTTTATTTAGGAAATCCTTCGACGGGTTTTATGATTTAATTAGTAGAAATTAAATTTATTTGTAGATATCCGTTGCCTGCACTCGTTACTCTAAAAGGTGGTAGAATTTTTGTCCAACTCTGAAGGCATTACCTCCATACCCATTTCTGTTTAATAACAACAGTGTTAGCGCTAATGTGTTATGGTTTGAGGAGTAAAGGATACGGTTATTTATCCGAGGCGTGCCAACTAAGTTATCATTGGTAGCAACGTACGCTTCTGAGCCGAACCTTATATGTAACCCAAAGCCTAATCTTATCCAGAGTTGATAATTAGTCGAGTGGACAGTGGACTATAAAAAAAAGCCGTCATGGGACGCCTGTCAGAAGTGTAACATCGTGCAAGTAATATGTATAAAAGACAAGATTGCGACAGGAACTAAATATATAATAATAATACATAATGAAAATAACGCCATATACGAACAGTACCCCGGACTAAGTCGCAGCAGCCCACTTAGTTTTGTTCGATACTTAATAGCTCCTGTATAACAGATGGCGGTAAAAGTATTATGGCGTGGTGATTGCTACGCGAACAAACTTACGTGCGCCTATAGACGTTTGACATTAAAAAGAATTCAGCGGTAAAATCTTTGTAATATACTTTTTATCTAATCTTCTTTTCTTCAGATTTGCATTCAACTTTATCCGCAAAGACTACTTTGCTAAACATTACCGCTGGCACGACGGTATTGGCCTCCTCCTACCTCTCTGGATGTACTTGGCGAGCGGTGCCACGTTCTATCATTCTTTCGTCATGTGGCTATGGATCAATTGCACTGGCAGTTTCATTTTCTATCTAATTGGATCGAATGCTGCTCATCATCATCCAAAGATATTTAAGGATGGCGATGAAATCGCGTAAGATAATTTGCGAAATATCATAGTTCTTATTTAAGTCACTTACATACGTTTTTGATAAAACAACACTATAAGTAGCATTTAAATGTCATACATTTTACTATACGTGATGATAAGTAGCTAATCCTTGAAGAAAATAAATACTTATTATTTATTTTCAACATGGTGGCTGTAAAATAAATATGTTGGCGTGAATATAGTAAATCTAATACAACATTGTTGTTGGTTACTAAAGTGATTCAGACCAACCGAATAATGGTAGGACCCTTTGTGGTTAGACTCCAGAAGCACCACAGCCACACCTATTTCTGTCTAATAACAACAGTGTTAATCGCTGTTGTGTTTTGGTTTGAACGGTAAAGGAGACATATCTATCCGAAGCCTACCAACTTATTCCTCAGGAGTAGCAACATAGTTGTGGCTAACCTCTGGTAAGACTCTGATTCTATCTGTAGTTGATTACAAAAGCACATGGGCGGTAGTGGGCACTTATCATCGGGTGGACTGAATGCTCGTTTGCTACTTTAATATTATAAGAAAGACAAGTATATTGCACTCGCTTCTTATTTGTAATCTGGGCAAATATTACCTTTAAATAAATTGTTGGCCATTTCAAACAAGAATACAATTATCAAATATTTGAAATCAAAATATTTTTTTATTTATTCCATTAAACTAGCAAATCATGTTGTAAAAATTTGATGATCACTACTACACTTTGTCTTGCACTGTTTATGTGAAATCAAATAAGCATAATTTATTTATAACCTTCCAGTGACGTAACACCCGACTGGGGAATGTATGAACTCGAAGCTGTAATGGATCGGACAGAAATCAACAACAGCCATTTTTGGGTGATGACCTTCTTCGGCCACCACGCCCTTCATCATCTCTTTCCGACTGTAGACCACGCTGTATTAGGACAGTTGTACCCAGTTTTTCTGGAACACTGCCAGAAATTTCGAGCCAACTTCAGACTGACATCTCAAATAGATCTTTTCATTGGCCAGATAAAAATGACTTTAAAAACGAAACCCAGTCTCTTAGCTGAAAGAGATTAATTGTGTATACGTATCTTGAATCTTGGCATTGTGCGATGTAAATATAAGACTTAGAATTTTTCCGTTTAAACAGAAATAACATTGAAAATATCAATTGCTTTCGTCGTATCTTGGAATTGTAGGTTAGAAGATATTTTATGGATACATAGGTAGAAAAATAACTACAACCTGTCAAATGTATATTGCATGTGTTTAAATTGTTATTGTAATACGAAAAATATATTATAAGTATAAACAATTCGTTTTATATTTTTATTCGCCTTAAAAAGGGAGGACTTTAATGGGTCTGCAATATTTCCATCCATCCATCCATCCATCAGCCCTTGAAAGTCCACTGCTGGACATAGGCCTCCCCTAATCTGCGCCACTCCGACCGGTCCTGCGCCATTTGAAT
>MOOZ01001666.1:18632-38057 GCA_002930495.1 Cecropterus lyciades | reverse complement strand
TTAGCTCGATGCCAAACATCGAGAAAGTTTGTCCTTGGGATTCATTTATTGTCAGGGCAAACGGGGCCGGAGATGATTGTTGCTACGATCACGTGGTCCAATCCTATACCAAAAGGAGGAATTCAATTTCTCAATAGTATAATGGGAGTACCAACTTTCAATTTTAATTCGTGAGATGGTAAGCCGGCAGGATTGAGGGAATTTAAAAATTCTTGTGGATACGCTGTCAATCGATTTGTAACATTTGAAATAATCGGGTACTTTTTCCACAATAATTTTGTTTATCTCATTTACTGACTCTTTTCTCGTTGATAATATAGCTCTCGAACTAAGCCAGGTCTACGCTACGATTGATTTGCGAGGGGCCATACTTGCCATTGCGCGGCGGCGGCAGTTTTTATTTTCTTAACTTTGTAATAGCTTCTGAATGGAATGTCCGAATTAAGTAGTTAAAAAAGTTATCTACAGGTATTGGAACTGTTTTGCATATGAAATGATTTATTTGGATAAGAATTAATACGGAAGTATGATTATCATAGCCTGATTTTGGTCAGCTTTTTTATTAACTTTTAAAATGTAAAAAGTAGTTGTAGTGACATAAATACAATAGTTGGACATAATATGTATAGTATCGCGACGTTTTATTTAGATATTGATATGTGCTCTAATATTTTAGAACATTTTTTTTGTTGTATCGTCTATAGTTTTTGCAGCATACGTGATGAAAATAATTTTTAAGAATTTTCTTTGCACCTACGTTCACATTACTGAAGTTTTAGCAAGGATACCTTATTTTTTATTATATATTTATATTTTTTTAGCAAGGATAGCCTATGTTACTTTGGAATAATGTAGAGTTCTAATGATGAAAGAATTATTAAAATTGGTTCAATAGTTTTTCAGTTTATTATTTACAAACATACAAATTGAATCAATAAATAAAACATTACACACACTACCATGCATTTGTCACGCACAAACACATGTATTTTTACACGCATACAAACTTTTGTCAAATTGTTTCTTTTGTTTATCATTTTGTCTAAAGACATAGAGTACTGACATAGCCATAGAGTGGTCTTAATGAATGTCAAACAAAAAAGTCTTACTTTCTCCATTTTATATAAAAATACGACGTGAAATACCGCTGAAATATAAGTTGTGTAACAGTAAGATACATTAAAGAAAGTTCTGTATCAGGTAAAAAAAAATATATATGTGGTAATGCTGGTGCAAAGCAATTACTGTATTTTTAATTAATGCGGTGGCTAATAAAATCTCTCTTTTTACGACTTCAGTAATTTCACATACTTACAGGAAAAATAAGTGATTTTGATATCATATTAAATATGCGAAGTGAAACCTTGAATCCCTGTTTACCAATAATGCGTGCATGGAGGAGTGTAAGAATAAGTATGATTAAAGTTCATGCAGAGAAGGAATTCAGAAACATGTTATTTATGTACAATAATTACAAATACGTATATTTAGTTAAATTAAATAAGACATTCATTGTATTAATTACTGACAATATCAACTTGTTCCTGAGATTGTCATATGTCAGGTGTGTATATTAAATAACGCGTTATTGCTTTTAAATGCAACCTACTCAATTAAATCTTATTTCCCTAAAATGACAATTTAAAAAATTATCTTAAAATTATTGTACAGAGGAAAAACGTATAAAAACTGTGTCGCGGAAAAAAAATTGGACTTAATTACGGTCGAATTTCGACCGTTGCGAAGGGCAACTAGTAAGTATAGATGAGCAGGCGGTCGAGTGATGTGGGGCAGAGGGGACGGACTCGCCGTAGGCATCTCAAGGAAATAATGCTGGTTCGAAGAGCTTTAAATGTTTCGCTGCTAATTACTTCTAACGACGATATCTCAAAAACTATTATCGGATAGTGTAAAGGACAATTTTATTCAGCATTAAATGTCTAAGCTAACTAACATATTCATTTGGATTAGGATTAATGCTGAAGTAAATAAAATAGCGTAATGTTTTCATTTGAAAATTTGAACATTAATGTGGTTGTTGCAAGTCAACCGTAAGATATAGAGATATGCTATCGCGGACTTATTTGTAGCATTTTTATAGATTTTGAGTTCGTTAGTACATTACTCAACTCTAACTTTGCTAGTTTACGCGGCGTTCGTGTAGAAAGCTCCCAGTTGGCGAGTTTTTTTGCGACCTCTTCAACATTTATCGCCGTATTTCTGCTAATTTACATTAAATTATAATAAATTATATACTAAACCTTCCTCAGAAATCACTCTTTCTATTGTTGAAAACCGTATAAAAATCCGTTTGATAGTTTTCGAGTTTATCGCTTTCAGACAGACAAATAGACGCGGCCTGGGTCTTCATTTTATAATATTTATAAACTAAATAAAAGTTCATGGGAGTTTAAGGTTATGAAATATAAGTTATTATTCCCTTCGCAGTATTCCAAAACACTCACACGATGTATTTCTCATTTATAGATGTACAATTTTATTTTTATGTACGCAATAAAAATGCAACTTGTCTGGAATAGAAAGTAATATGAACGTACCGTCAGCAGTCAAAGGTTGCATGCCAATAAAGTACGTGGGAGGCGCAGATTTAATATTAAGATACTATGCTGCTCGTTTTTGCATGACATGTTGTCTGTACTTGTGTTGCATATTTCTGAGTTATTTTATAAGCTACGTGTTTCAAGGTTTATATGAGTATGGCGATAAGACTCATAAAATAGTACTTCAAATATTATTAATACACTAGTAACTGTCCTGGCTTTATTCCCCATGCCAAGTGTGAAACGTTGAACCGTTACTTCTATACATGGATTTCTGAACTAGTATCCGACCGAAGATAAAGATCTACGTTGATTGATATAAATAATTTCAAGAGGTGATTAAAATATCTTTGCTACTTTACTACAATGATAACAGTTCGAGCAATTTTCATACAGGATTGGCGACGCAAGCCCACAATGAAGTTTTCACTTATCATTGCGCTTCAAATCTTCAAAGCACATAAATTGAACGAACTATAGCGAATCTATAGTTCGTTCAATTTATGTGCTTGATAGAACCTTTTGCTTCGTCTAAAACTTTGGCCCACTTCGGCCGAAGCCGAAGTTTTTGCCGAAGATGGTTTTGTGGCCGAAGCCGTTACACAACGTTAAATAGTCCTGTTACAAACATAAATACTTACTACGTAATTTTCAATTTAATTTTACATTTTTCGTATAATACTATTAAGCAAATGCACCAATTTATTGGATTGGATATTTGACGACGTGGTGGAGCGGTCATCATACCGGTCTGAAACGCAGTGGGTCCCGGGTTCAATCCCCGGCCAGGCAGACATCTGAATGTGTTTAGATTTCTGTTCTGGGTGTGGGTGTTTGTGTATTCGTCTTTGTGTGACCATGGCACCCACGACACCGAAGAAAATCATAATGTAGGGCTACGAGTGTAGTGATCATTTAGTAAGTGATCATTATAGTCCATGGATATGTAAACAGTAACTAGTATCTTTATCTGAAGCCTAAAAGGCTGCCTGCAGTACAACGAAAAAGTATGAAGAACCCCTCTCTTTCTGAGAGGATATATCTACCTAGCAGTGGGACAGTGTCTTAAGTATGAGGAGATTTCTACTTTAAGTTGATCACAAGTGCGTTGTTATTGGTGCCTAGACTAGGCTATGCTAATGAAAGCGAAGTGAAGTGTGATGTGACTTGAATGGTGGAGTCGTGTAGAGACTGAGCACATTAGGCTGCGAAGGGTGGGATCCATTTGTCTTGTCAACCGTATGATTGATGAAACTGCGACGTTTCTAGACTTCGTGCCGAGAATTATGTGGATAAATATTTTAATGTTTCCTTAGGATAATTGTTTTACAAAACTAGCGTCGCGTGCGATTACGTAGACGTTTTTAGAATTGATGTTTTGGTCAACAATGACAAAGAATTCCGAATATTCCCGGAGGATCCGTAAAAATATGATTGAAAAGTTAGATTTTCTTCTTCGTTACTCAGATTGAGTTGGTTGATATGCGAAATTTGTTGATAATTAGGAATACGAAAGCAGAACAAACGAAAATAAACAAATACGATAAGCATAACGTACATTTTACATTATGCTTATCGTATTTGTTTATTTTACACAAAATATTTAAATAAATAAAAAGTACGAACAACAATTTCCATCAGTCGTGCGTTTTTAGCGATTGGACTAGAAAGGGGGCAAGGCTAATACTGCGGACTATTAAACTATAACCAAATTAGAATTAGAAGGACCAAAGAAGAAAGTAGAAGGTAACTTCTATTTATCCGAGCTAGAAGCTCGGATAAATATATACAGCTTTTAAAACAGTGTACGTATATCATTATTTCTATTCAAAAAGCCAAATATTAAGTTTTATAAAGATTACTTAAAAATCGGCGGAAATCCACACAATAATTAAAAAAAAAATCATGCATATGAACCCCTGTTATATACCCTTAGTGGTTGAATATTCCAAAAACGGTGAAATATTTAATTTGTTATTTTTACATAGAAAGCTAAATACTAATTGTAAGTTTTATAAAGCTTGCTTAAAAATTTGACGTACTTTCATACAAACGTTCAACCTCTATTTTATACCCTTAGGGGTTGATTTGCCAAAATGGTAAAATAAATATTTTATTATTCGTGTCCAGAGAGCCATATAATAAGTTTCATACGTGGGACAATAAAAGGAATTTATTGTCCAAATTTCACAATTTAATCTTTAGTAGTTTAGACTCTGCGATGATGAATCAGTCAGGACAACCATTTTTATATATATAGATTTTATATATATAGATGGAAGATAGGGGAGATAGATAGAAGAAGATAGATTGTCCTAATACGAGTATTACAAAGCGTTCAGTTTTTATAACATAAAGCAATTTCGGTGTTTTTTTTTTATAATTTATATGCAGCATTCAGCACGCAATCAACATACTGACAAGTACCAGTTGGCAACTATGTTATGTGTTGTATATTAGAACATTTGAACCTTTCTTTCCTTTTTCTGGAACTCTGCAAAAAATCCGAGCCAATTTCGGATTGACATCTTATCTATAACTTTTTGTCGGCGGTATAAAAATGTTTTTTAGAAACGATACTCCGCGATTCAAATAAAAGTGATTTGACAACCTTACCCCTCTGCTGAAACGATTTATGCGATTATATTTATGCTAGTATTAGGTACCTCCCGAATCGAACTATACAATAGAGTAATACAAAATAATAGACAAGTAGAGTTTATTTCATAACGAAAGTCTTGCAAGTTTAAATTCTACAAAACATAAAATTTATAGAAATTTAAGTAACATGTAACATTATATCAAAAAAATACATTTTATGTCTATAAATATTTACAATATTTGAACAATACTACGTGGTTGCTTGGGGAAAACTACATACTTATAGCAGATATTTTAACGTAGCCTTTGAATGGTCCTACTTAAAGTCGGCCCTTGAGTGCAAAGCATCTTTGACCGACTTTAAGTGCGCTTCACTACTGTTGCAATACTTACGGCTGTATACTCACTTTCTACATCTATTAATATAAAAACATATGTATAACATCAGTAGCTACATTCCTTTACAGTAGCCAGATCGTTCCCCAGATTTAATTAAGTTCAATATGATTACTTAAAGTTTAACTTTGTTTCCTAACGAAGTTGTTAGTAAGTTCAATAATGGTGAACATGATATCGTTATTATGACTTCATATTAAGGTTCTCTACTTCACATGCTAAAAGCTTTGTTGTTTACAGTGGCTACGTGTTTTGGACAGAGACTCGTAATAGACTTTAATGGACCCCTAAATAGCATTTTGGTGTACAGATGTTATTTCAGCTAAATAACCCTAGTATTTCGTAAATGTAAGCATAATTTGACGCACGTAATAAGTTGCTTACTTTAGTACGTGGTAAATAAGTAAGTTTGCTGAAATATTTTAGATGGATTCAATTGCGTACCAAGATGTTATTAGGTGATTATACAAGAATAGTGTAAAATATGATAGATACTGGTATATTTAATTGTTAAGTTCTAATTTAATTTACGAGAAGTAGGACATCTGTAATTACACTTAGATCGAGTTCATAAATTAGATTATGAGTTCATAAATGGCGGCACCACCGATTCATTCTTTGCCTAGTTTAAACTTATTCATGAGCATGTCAATGAGCACGTCATACGATTTGAGTGAAACAAAACATGTCTTTTTTTATTATTTCTGTCACAAAGCAAAAAAAAAAGAAAACTCAAATGGCAGCCTAGTCACCTTTTGGTTTACAATGCTGACAAATACAGTAGTTCTATCCAAGATGTCAAAATATTTCGGCTATCAACTTAATTTTGTAGTTTTATGTTTTCTTGATATGTTGGGAGTTTAACGAATTCACTGAGTGACAAAAGCGAATTAATTATTAACTTCTATCTGAGAATGTGGCTACAAAGTTTTTACTGAGGTGTGCAGTGCTCGGGACAAGATGTGTTGTATTGCTGAAAGGTGTAAAACCCATAGTTTGAGAAAAGAAAATGAGGACAAATCGTTAACATGTAATCGTCATCATGTCAAGTTTAGATATATTGGAAATATAAAAGTGATAGACGATAAGATAGTATTGTATGTTTATATACTAAAAAAAAAACCGTATTCGCTTTATTTTATGATTATTCTGAAAAATAATTGCGGTAAGTATAGGTTACTTAATTGTGATGTCAAATGTTGACTAGTCGACAATCATTTTAATACTGTTGCAGATATTCTAACGATGATGAAATGATAATAAATGAATTTAGTGCATCAATAGGTCTAACTGGACTCCATTAGACTCCACACGTCTCGAAGCGTACTTCACGCTGGCGATCATTGAGTTCGTGGGGTACCTATTTGTCAAGCTTATTTACCTTGCCAATTTGACGCAAATGGACCAATATGGTTTTGATGCTAACGTCGAAAGCTGCTGCAAATTCAGCCGAAAATTGAGTATCATCAGCTTCCACAATCGCCTTTAATTCGTCATTGTCGGCCAAAATGTTTGGACGACCACGGGGTTCATTTTTCAGGTCAAAATTTCCAGAACGTAGGCGGGCAAACCAATAACGGGTGGTGCGTTCGTTTGTAGTCACCGTAAACGTTGTTTATGTTGCGTGTCGCATGTACCGCTTCGTTGCCACGGCGGTACTCATACTCCATAATTACTCGAATTTTTAGCGTATCCAAAAAATGTTCGAATGCGATGAAAACAAAACAGTAACTATTAAACAAATGACGATTTTCGATAAAAGAATTCCACGTTTTTAAAATGAAATTAAATTGAACTTAGAATTATCGGCCAAAAAAAATATTTTATTTGAAATGGCCAGTACGGCAGAACGGCAATTTTATAGGTGAAGACATAATATGTTATCATTAGGTACATAATTTTAATATTTAGAATAGTTTCAACATAAGTATACGTTAAATACAAGTAATTCTGCTTGTCTTTTAGAAATATTCAGTCAGTTCTAAATTATAACTAGTACATCACAGACACTAATGGCTTCGTATCTGAGGTCACAAATGATACCGGATGGAGGGAAATAGACATAAATTGGCTTGATTTAGTGGCGCATTAACTTTGCAGGAGGATTTCCATCACGAAGAGCTGGCCTGAAATTAACACGGAGAAATCTGACTCGAAATTAATCATGTGATTTAATTTGAAGCGGTCACGTTGGTTTTTACGTAATATTGCTTTTAATTTTGTGTACGTAATTTTGTACACAGAGTTTAATAACTTTGTTTTATGTCTCCCCTATTTATGAAGAGAAATTCATACTCATCTGTACTAATATTATAAAGCAGTAGAGTTTGTTTGTTTGGCTGAACGCGTTTATCTCAGGAACTACTAGTTCGAATTGAAAAAATATTTATGTGTTGAATAGAAAATTTATCGAGGAAGGCTTTAGGCTATATAGCGACAAAAAGGGAACTTTCGGGGTTGCGGACGGCAAGAGTGGGAGCTCGAACGGCTCGAACAGCGACACCGACAGCGTGTAGTCGCATATTCGTAACCACCATACAATGTGGTGGACATCTACGCCCACCTGGGTGGAGCCCGACAGGGCAACTTGATCAGAAAACTTCGGTTACAATCCTTTGGGGATTCCGGAGTCCTCTTCGCAGCGCTCACGATGGTCACTGGGAGGGATTCAGTAAGTAAAAATCCTATATAATCCGGCGTCGCTCCCACGGAAACGGATACGCTTTTTAAAGGATTCCCCCTCGAATATGAAAAGGTCACATATGCTTTACTGTATCTGAAGATTACATTTGAAACGCTTCATATAAAATGTCTTACTACGCCCCTTAAACCAGAAAATTGCAACGCTTAACACTATCTATAGTTACAAGGCGGAAATAGTTCAGGTATGACCAAATTCGAATAACGAACGGTTCTAACACCTAACTTTCTATAATTACTGTATATGTAAATAATAAACGACACTCCTCTAGTAATATAACATATAAATCACATCAACATAGCATCACTTTGTAATTTACTCGTGTCTTACCTCCTGTAACATTATGTAACAATCATTACATCTTGTCAAACCTCCGGGCGGTTTAACTTCCGGCAAGTGTTGGCCCAACGCTTTTATTTGTAAAAAATAAATGTTTAGAGGATTGGAATAAGTATAGAAATTTCTATATTTTTAACCGACTTCAAAAAGGAGTTTATCAGTTCGGTTGGTTTTTTTTTATGTTACACCAATTACTCCGCCAATTTAGGACCGATTTCCAATTTTTTCTTTATTCGGCTTACCAAATACCTTACCTTAGTATACTTGCAGTTTGGTCCCATAGTCACATAAGTCATGATCCGATAATGGGATTCCCGGAAAATCAAGGAAAACCCTGAAATACGCACTTATTTAGATTAATTTGAAATAACTTTGCCAATCCGACTTTCATAAAAGTTGAAACGTACATTGGGTGTCTAGAATAAAATATTATGATGGAAAATTTGAACTAACATGTATTTTTTTTTTGTTGCATCGAAGTCGTTTGTATTTTTTGTTACATTTTTTTTAATTTTTTGTTCGTTTGTGTATGTTTGAAATCGCATCAAACCAAAATCAATAAATTTAATTAGAACATATATTACCAGTACTCCATCTTAATATATATAAATTATGAGTCACGTTGTTTGTTCGCTATGGACTCCTAAACTACTGAACCGATTTGAATCAAATTTTCACACCGTGTGCAGTTTGATCCAACTTGAAAGATAGGATAGCTTATCTTAATATATATAAATTAAGTATCACGTTGTTTGTCCTCCTAAACTACTAGGTATAGGTAGATATATAATATAGATATGTAACCTCGACAATGTCGTAATCTGTTGGGTGGTATTTCTGTTAGATACTGTTAGGGTTCCGTACCCAAGGGGTAAAAACGGAATTCTATTATTAAGACTACGTTGTCCGTCTGTTCATCTGTCCGTCTGTCTGTCACAAAGATGTAGCTTATGAACCGTGATAGGCTGACAGTTGTTTTTTTTACAGATGATGTATTTCAGTTGCCGCTATAACAACATATACTAAAAGCAGAATAAAATAAATATTAAGGGGCTCCCATACGACAACATTTTTTTTTGCTTGATATTAATAACGGCAACAGGTAGAAATATGAAATATTTACAGAATATTTAGTTATAAATTAACTTTGAAAATAAATAATGAAATCAAAATAAAATAAATATTTAAGGGGGCTCCTATATAACAAACATGATTTTTTTTTGCCGTTTTTTTATAGATAATGGTACGGAACAAGGGGAGGCATTGATTTAAAAAAGAGTGTTGTTCCCAAAGTCAGATATTTTATATATTGGTTTATTTCTGGTTGGATATGCAGAGAAACAATACATTTTGTTGTCAGATAATAACGGGACATCCAATATTGTATACAATAAGTATTAACCAATGAAAATAATCATCATTTTAATATTCTCTTGAAAGGTAACAAGCAAAGATAGTTTACGGTAAGATTTTACATAATAGAGCATTCATGTCTTGCCAAATTGTTATGCAAATACATAATTGTACATATATACGCGGTCAAACATATCCCTCTTTTTAGCAGTTGGGTAATAAACCCTAGTTTAGTACATTTAGTACTAAGAGCCACATCAAAAATTTTTTAATGCCCAACGAAGTGGGAAAGGGTCTGCTAGTACAGTATATATTAACGCAAAGCTTATACAAAGGGGATGATCAATTGGGACTTGCCGATGCATCCGAGTTTAACTATTAATAATCCAACATCAATACATATATATCATATATGTTGATTTCCATTAATCTATACTAATATTATAAAGCTGAAGAGTTTGTTTGTTTGTTTGAACGCGCTAATCTCAGGAACTACTGGTCCGATTTGAAAAAATCTTTCGGTGTTAGATAGCCCATTTATCGAGGAAGGCTATAGGCTACATATCATCACGCTAAGACAAACAGGAGCGGAGCAGCAATGAAGAATGTTTCAAAATCGGGTTTTTTTTTTTTCTAATGAGAGATTCCGCTGCATGCATAATGTTAATGTATGTCACGTTACATTTCTTTTTAACGCGGGTGAAACCGCGAGCTCAGCTAGTATTTTATATATGGCTAGGTCTCTAAGTCACTATTGAAATCCAGAATCGACAAAGGTAACAAGTATAATAAGGTCGAATGATTCACACATCCACTAACAGCGGCGTCACTAATCGGTTTTACACATTAGAATTACTTTTACTAGCTGTCATCGCCTATTTAGTACGGTTGGGAAACAAATTATTAAAAATCCTATCAATCAAAATATACTAACACCATTCTAAGTGAACTATATGTTATTTTTTCTTTTTAGTATTTGTTCTCATGGCCGCTATAGAAGTACATGCAGTTTTTAAACTTAAAGCATCTACCTATGTATTACGGTTCAGTAAAAAATGGAACAGGAATTAATGAATATATCTCTATTTAATATATCTATAAGTTAAGATTTTGAGCTTTGACCGACAAACTTGTGCAGATTGCTCTCCGTTGGGTGACTTTTGTAAATGAGCGTGGTTGCAGTTACAAATGATATGCAATCGACTGAACAAATCGACGATATAGGCAATGTAAGAAATTTCGAATAGTCACACTCGGATTAATTCTGTCTGTCCGATTTAGTTTAATTTAGTCTTCTCGATTGCCTATATATATACACTACCGTCCAAAAGTTTGGAAGCACATCTGTTATGGCCAAAACGAAACAAAACCTTCTGTAGGCGGAAAAAAATTGTAATGAATATCATCTTTGCAGCTTATTACTATTGTATACATTAACAAATGGATCGTTGGCTTTCATTAAACATGTTTTACCAGTTTCTTAGATTTTGACGAAACAGGTGTTTTATGACTTAGGACTGCGGTTGCATTATTTTGTGGTTTCAAGTATTATTTTTTATATTTAAGTTTTTTGGGTCCTGTTTAGTCGCACTTGAGTATTGGCACGCGCAAGTTGTGACATTCACTTTATCTGTATTCGGAAATTATTTACTACGGCTTTTCCCGCATTTTTTCTATTTTTTCTTATGAAAATATCAAAACGCAAGCAAATCACGTTTGAATAGCGAGGTGCTATATGTATGCTTCGAGAGGAAGGATACAGTGAACGTCAAATTACAGCAAGACTTAGAATTTCTTGCAAAGGTGTTCACTACACTCTTGCAAGAAAACAAGAAAGGACAAACGCAGACAGAAAAAGGACAGGCAGACCTAAGACCACAACTACTCAAGAGGATAACTTCATCAGAGTTCTGTTTAAATAGAATCGATGCTTAACAACGCCACAAATTACTGTAAAAGTGAATAGCATGCGAGAAACGACCATCTCAGTAACAACTGTTAAACAACGACTTCTGGTTGACCCACAGCGTTGAGAGGATGTGCTCTCGCTCTCAGCTTCTTAACAGGAAGCTAAGAAGCCCAAATTACCATTTCGACACAAGAAAAGCAGACTAGAATGGGCAAAGACAAATAACACACTAGCTCAGAACATTTATGGCAGTTATTAGAGAGTGAATGGAACAAGTTAGATAAAGATTATTTTAAGGAATTACTTAAGCAAAAGGAGGTCATTTTGATGAAGCTATAATTTGATTTTATGTTTCCTATTTTTGTTAATTTTATCTTTGGTCTAAATTACCTTTTGCTAAATATTTATTTTTATATCAATTGAAGATCGATAAATTTTGTTTTATTTGATTTTAACTCGCAGCTTTCAAACTTTTGGATTATGTATATATGTATATGCACCTCATTTCCCTTGGTTACGGCATCACGACATTCTTTTTTCGATGCATTTGTTATTATCGAGAGAAGGAAAAAAAGAAAAAAAGAAGATGCGCTGAATATTAGACAATTTATAAAACCTAATGAGAATAGAAACTATAAAATTTTGTAATGTAACCTTATTGCGTTTGACAGCGAATTCCAGCTATACTAATAGTAACATGTACAAACGCGAGATGATGCTAGTTAAAAAGCGTATATTGCTACAATTATTCAGCGATAGTATTTTTGGAATCATGTTTACGCTAGCAATCGGATTTTAATTTGAGCAAATTAATTAATTGAAACATGTGAAGATGTATTCATCTTCACATGTTTCAATGGTGAGTGTTTGGAAAGTGGTGAATTAATGGTGAGTGAATGGTGTTACCCACACTTGAATTACTTTAATACTTAGTTTCCTTTAAACTATGCATCCTAATGTACACGCACAATAATCTACGCATTTTCAAATCATTTTTTAATCGAAATTGATACGAGTAAATTAAAAGGCTTATCAATTACTTTTTATAAACAAAGTAGAGAATACGAAATAGCCAGATAGCAGTTTCTGCAATAAGATTAATGCAATTTTTTTTTGTACCTGGAGTCTAGAGGTCGTAACTATTTGCAAAATAAAACCGTAATTCAGAGCACACGTGGGATCCCTTCCGCCTTTTCCGACAGAGGGCGGTTCGATTGCGCCCGCACTAGATTTATTTCACCTTTTCATTTATATCTTGGTACAAGCTACTCTAGAAAAAGACTTTTAACCTTATATAATGCAATTTGTAATATATTAATAGAAACGGTAAATGTGGATGGAACATATTAATGGACTGTATTCTTTATTTTTTAATAAATTTGCAGGAAATTTACCAAAGCTGATTATTGACACGTTGATCCCTGAGGGATTAAGTTGTAATCTTTTCACAACTTGTAACGTATCGGAACAGCTGTAGAGTACTTGTAATCCGCGTCAAGTCAAGCAAGATTGATTTGGGAGAGAACAAAATTGAATCGCCATTTATATGCACAAAGCCGCTCGTTTGGGTATCAAATATTGAAACCGCAACGAAAGGCTATCAAACCGCATCCCCTGAAAGGCAAATCCAATATGCGTGGTTTAATAAAACTTGACGCGTCCAACTAGCGCTGCATTGATTACAACTAATCGGCTTTGATGGGATAATACTAAACTGTCCAATTAAAAAGCTGATATATTTATACCAAATAATTTATTGGTTTAATAATAGGTACAAATAAAAATATAAATGAATATCACTACAGAGTACATATAGACGTTCTGGTCCAAAATAAAATAATTTTCCACCTCATGAGGAGTGCCACGAGTATCATTACGATTTCATTTTAGTTGAATTTTTATGGTTCTGTGATTCTAACCCTTCGTTGTCGTTGAAATTTCATAGATTGAATTTCATAGATTGAAACAGTTGAATCTTTAAAAGTGTCTTTTTCTAAGGACTATAAATAACAATAATAAAACCAAAAGGGATCCCAATGCAAGAAACTATGTCGGCGTTATATTTATTACTACCCACGATAAACTACCTACTACTGTTATCCACGAAACAACGTTTTAATAGCTGTTATCGTTTGGCTGTTATTATTGTTAGTCCGAATAGTCCAAATATATAAAGGTATTTAGCTGCGAAAATGTTGCTCCATCAATAAGACGAATTGTAAACCCTTTACCGTGTCGAAATTGTAGTGTTCGCTTTAACAATTCCATTAGAGCTTTTAATTAAATGCCGTGCAATACATACGGCAAGTTTTATTTGATTTTAGTATAGTCTAAGATCCGACTACGGAGTTTATGCGACCACCTACTACTTATTGAAAATTAATTTTTTTTTCGGAAATCAGGTGTGTCAGGTTTCTCACCAAAATATGCTATTTATTATATTTTTTTATATAATGATTGCGGCGAGCGGTAAGTCTAATGGTTGAAACTCGGCCTCTCAAACGAGGGTCCGGGGTTTAAATCCCAGGCACGCTGATTTTTCTGCAATTATGTGGGTATTAGAAATTAATTATTACTGCTTTACGGCGAAGGAAAACGTCGTGACGAAACCTGTATGCCTGAAAGTTCTCTAAAAAAAAAGAGAGTTTTCAAAGGTGTGTGAAGTCTACCAATCCGCACATGGCCAGCGTGGTGGACTATGGCCTGAAACTCTCCCATTCTTAGAGAAGACCTGTGCCCAGTAGTGGAACAATAATGAGTTGACTATGACGATGATATAATGATTATTATTATTTCTATTATAATTTGTTGTTATAATTGTTCCTATTATGATGTTCCTTCCAAATTTATTTATTCCGAAGTAAAATAGTTTGTAAATATGCGCAATTAATGAAATTTTAATATCTGTAATTGTATTAGAAAAAATATAATACTTAAATTTAAACCCTTTAAAAATAATTATTTAATATCTTAATTATTTTAAATGCAGTTTAAACAATCGTTAACGTGAAAATGGCTACATTTTGGTACCTGAAACAACCGCAGACACACGGACATCACGCGGTCGGATTTCGTACTAAGAGGATGACGGTGCAATGACTGAAAATTCGTATTACACAGATAAATAATTACACTGACAAGTTTGTTGCTTTTATGATTTATTTATATACTGAACCATTTCATTATTTACTTAAATATTGTTTTCGATTATCGCGTAATAATGTTATTGTTTCAGATTTAATTATTTAAACTTATTTATCCTTTGATAACTATAAAGAGAAACCCATCAAAATAATCTCCGATAGACATAGCTATTACTTTCATCGCAAACAATCGATGGATAGACTTAAAAAAATCTTGTTCTTCCTTCAGGGTCTAGAAATTTTAGAATAAAAAGGTAAAATTATCGTCTTCGTTACACGGATTTTGTTAGTTGATGTGAAAAATTGGTTGATCATTCGAGTCATGAAAAATTCTCGTATTTCGTACAAAAATAGAAAAGCAGTACGTATAAAATAAAAGCGTGTCAAAAAGTAAACAGCGATATAATAAGTAAGTATTATTCAGCTTTTATATATTCTCTTTTCTGTCCTCGTTTTAAGATCTCAGTCTAGACGAGGTAATAACTTAGATTGACTTTTAGTACTGTCCTTGAACCTTAATGAACTGAAATCTTCAAATAATTTTTATTTTTCACTTCTGAGGGATCTTTTATACTTAATATAGATAATAAATGCATGCGTGTTGATATTTATATCTATCTATACTAATACGTAAAAAGTCGCCCGATTTTTACGAAATTTCGCATGGATATAGCTTATTTAACTGATCAGTCTGTAGGACTTTTCATTTCGATATTTTTAGCTATTTAAAGACGGTGACTATTTTAGTGTCCTCACTACACCCTTTGGTTTCAGACTTAAACTTTTCCATTTTAAATAAAAAGAGAACGCTAATAAATCGCAAACTTTTGATGGCATATACATGTTAACCTCAACATTTAATTTTGTATCCGGGAGGTCCTTATCGCTTATCATGTACCTCCAGCGGTTAGCGAGTAAACTTAATTTTTTGTGACGTAGCGAAGCACGGGTACGTCCTGATGTATAAGTTACTACCTGTAGTAACTACTACCAATAAGTAAAGTTACTATATAAGTTACTACCTGTAGTAACTTATACTACAGGTAGTAACAGTAACAGTAGTACGTAGTGTCAAAAATCATCAAATATACGTAGGATAGACAGTAGTTAACGATCAATATAATAAAAGGTACTGATGTAAAACGAAGGAGAAACACTTGTCTTTGGGGGTATTCGAATATCTCCTGCTGTTATTAGCGAATGCGAATGCGATTATCAGTTAAATTAAGACTTATCAGTTTTTTAAATTAGGCGCCAAGTGTCTATGGCTTGGCAGCAGGCTCATTCGCCAAATTGATCCGAATAACTGACGTTTAATTATTAACTTGAAGAATAATACTACTAATATTATTGTCTACATGACAATAAAAATGAAAAAAAAAATATATCTTGTATTTATAAAAAATGGTATTATGAACAAGAACAGTTCAAACTTTACGGTATCAGTATCGTTCTCATTACAGAACTTTGTAGCGATGCCGAAACAAACAAAACACAAAGAATAAAATGAAATTATGAAGCTAATTAATTTAGACGACATCATTAACAAAGGGAATTGCCTTGGTTTGCTGCTTGGCCAAACAATTCTCGCTGTTTGTGCGAATAAGTTTCTTGTTTATAAATACGAATTACGGCAGGTGACTGGACAAAGGGAATTCATTTAAAATAACATTCACACTTGCTTTGTAATATTACGTTTAGGTTAAACTAGTAAAATTTGTAATTAGTGTGCATTAGTAAATATTAGTAAATATCAACGTACGTAAGTAATTATAGTGTAATAAGTATAAGTCTCAGATATGTACATCTTATATAGTTACGTGCGTATCATCCATCAGACTTTTAAGGTAATTTGCTGAATGTCGGGCATTTCAATGGGAACTTCGACCAATAGTCACCGGCATGCGTGTTTGTGTTCGCTGTTGTGCAGTGAGTGTTGATGATGGAAAGGAAAAAGCTGCTGCTTATCTTCTGGATTTTATCTCTTAGTCACTCACAACATTCATGGACAAAGAGTGGGGTGGTAGGGGGTAGGTTACCCCCTACCCCCCCATGGTGTTATTCAAGACTGACTCCATGCGTATTATGTAAGAAATTAATATACTCATCTTTATGTTTTGGAGGAAAATATCATGAAGAAACATACATGTAGAATTCTCTAAAAAATCTCGAAAGTGTTTCCCAATTTTTACTAGGATGCAGAATGGCCTAGATATGTAATACTGATATAATTTGTGCTGAAACTTATGAAAAGTAATATAATTAAAGCTTTATTTAAAATTGTGCATAGTTAACTCTTATTCGCAAGATTGAAGTAACGAATCAAGCTGCAATCAACTCAATGGAAAGTGGTCGTTTTCGCCCATTTACACTTGTAACTAAGTTTATTTAGAACTGGGTTTCTATAAGGAGTTACCATGAGACTAAGAGACTAGAAAACGTAAAAACTGCTTCACTCTAGAAATATATTTCAGAATTTCACTAATTTCATAACAATCAACTTGTCGGATAACACTCACCTTATGTTAAGGAGTACTTTATAAGTTTGATGGATATGTTTCACGTGATACAGGTATATTTAGACGTAAAGTTGTTTAAAATCCATGACATTTATATTAAAAAACCGAAGCCATGCCAAGTCTTTCTCGTTAAAATAATATCACGAACGATTTTCCTTTTTTCCAGATAAAAATGAATTTCCCCTTACTTTCTTGCAGACGGCATAATAGATGTTAATCATATAATAAATAGATGTTAACGTAATAGATGTAAATCGGAATAAAATAATTAAAGGCTAGTTTTGCAATGTACTTGGCATAATTAATTGATTTCACGACCGAGCTCTTTCAAATTGACGACTCACGTGGTGGAGCGGTCATCATACCGGTCTAACACAGTGGGTCCCGGGTTCGACCCCCGGCCAGGCGGAGATCGGAATGATAGGTTTATTGATTAGTTGAATCTGTTCTGGGTCTGTGTGTTTGTGTATTCGTCGTGTCAATGACAGCCACGACATAGGAGAAAATCATAGTGTGGGGCTATAAGTGTAGCAAGTGTATATGTTTAAATTGTGTATAGATGTGTCAGTAACGGTAACAGTGTCACGAGTTTAATGGTTTTTTGTCATCGAAATATATGTGCTATGCGCCTAAAAAGTTTTCACTTCAAAATTATGAGTGACTGCCTGTTAATTTAATTTTTCGGCGTTTGAGTTTTTCGAAAAGAGTATCTTCAATAAAGTACAAAATAAATTGTTTCTCTCATCTCTTTAGTTTCTAAACTGAATTATAAAGCAGTACAATGACTCGCAACGTTGGGATTAATTCACTTAGGAGAACAGTGGAGCTTACTGAACCGATATCTTTTTCATTAGCTCGAGCTGAGAACAAATAGATGCCTTTATTAGAATCACGATCAGAACCACTTCCAATGGGATTGACCTTCGTCTCTGTAAAGTTCAGTTTCCGCTATTGTTACTATTTTTACTGCGTCAGAAGTCGGGTAATGTTTTTCAAGCGTATGTATGTATGTTTGTTTGTATGTATGTCTATTTGGCAATCGCTACAGGCCAAATAGTTTGACGGATTGTGACGTATGATATATCATTAGAATGGAGAGTAACATAGGCTATATAAATTTGAAGAATGGCGCCTGCAAATAGGGGAAGATGTGGGGAAGGGACATTTTTTTATTATCACACATTTTTATTATTATATATTATTTATTATTAACAGTTTGATACCCGTATTAAATGAAAGCTAGTAAATAGATCAATTTAAATATATTTATATAATATAATACTTTTACTTGACTATTTTGACTGAAACTCATAAAAAGCGTTAAATTAAATATATCCTTATGAACTAAAAAATTGTTTTACGCAGTCGGGATTTTCATTTTAAAGTTTTTAACAATGTTACAAGTTGTTATATTTATGTATTAATAATCCTAATTATGAAACGTTCAAGTTCGACTATATTGGAAGGTACAGCAACATTAGAGCTGTTATTTTTATGAAATATAAGTAGCACTCGAGCGGTTCCATCTGGAATCCATGTGGTCACTATCACCTCTAAATGATTAATCAGCTCCATATAGAATTGGAAGCTTACCTTCCTCGAATTTACCTGCTACTGCATCACTATCCATGAGGACTTTGTTGGAATAGGTTTCTCATTTACTTCTCAGTGTTTTTTTTTATCAGACTGAAGTAACAAACGAGCATGCAGTCCACTTGACGGTAAGTGGTTACTACCGCCTTTGAACATCTGTAGCCAACTTCATATAGAATAGGAGTTCTATCTAAAGTCGATCACGGGTGCGTTGCTACTCCCGAGGACTTTTTTTTTATATTATGGAAGTAGCAAACGAGCATGCAGCCCACCTGATGGTAAGTGGCTACTGCCGCCCATGGACATCTGT
>MOOZ01001659.1:111758-123847 GCA_002930495.1 Cecropterus lyciades | reverse complement strand
CGATTTTGAAGCATTCTTCATTGGTGCTCCGCTCCTGTTGATCTTAGCGTGATGATATATAGCCTATAGCCTTCCTCGATAAATTGGCTATCTAACACCGAAAGATTTTTTTTAATCGGACCAGTAGTTCTTGAGATTAGCGCGTTCAAACAAACAAACAAACTCTTCAGCTTTATAATATTAGTATAGATTCTACACAAGACTTCTATACAACAATTATGTATTAATGCTCGTTTCAAGGAAATTTTACAATTAATCATTTTTTGCAGATTTTGCTATTTAAGTGTTTTATTTAGCTTGACTTTGGTAGGTCAAATCAAACATCAGAATCAATCGCAGACATCAGAAGGTGCATGGGGACAATTGTACATCCCCCAAGAGAAGAGCCCGTAAGGGGCGCCGCGCTAGGGGGCACCGGTGCGTTCCATAGGAGATCCCGGAGTCCCCTGCAAGTGCTGAGGAAGGCCACCGAGGGGATTTTAGTGGGTAAAAATCCCACATAACCCGGAGTCTCTCCCAAGGCATCGGTGTACCTTTTGAGGTTTCCCCCGTCACAAAAAAAAGGTCAAATCAAATAATGGCATACCCTGTTGATCGATTGGCCTGAAATTTGGCTCACACCTTCAGTTATGATGAAAATGAAATTATAAGTATTTAATATTATTGTAAATTCCAAATGGCCTTATAAAAAATGTAATCTGCCTTTTTCGGAAAATGGTATATCATATATTTTCTTATATCCCACTCCACGTGGATATCAAATGAAAGATCTTGTCTAATAAGGGGCGCGTCAAAGGTATTTTATCCACATATGATTTTAGACAAATATTATTACGGGATTGATGTATTCAATATGTTAGAGATACTAACGATGTGAGCATGATAGCGTAATGGTTGAAAATCGCAATCGAGGTGTCTGAGGTTCGAATCCCAGGCACACACCACTGATTTTTCTAAAATGATGTGCGTATAAGAAATTAATTATCACTGCTTTACTTCACTGCTTTTGAGAGTTCCCTATAAATTCGCATTTGGCCAGCACGGTGGACTATAGCCTAAATGCCTCTCATCTTAAGATGTGCGTGTGCGTTAAGATTACCCGTGCCCAATAGTGAGACAATGATGGGTTGACGATGACTCACGATGTGCAATTTTTCCAAATTTCTTTATTGCCAATTTATAATATTTCGACCCAGTTGCATGCATCGTGGTTAGATAGACCACGATGCATCTACGTCTAGGTTTTTTCTATTTTGAATTTCATATGACGAAACATATCACAGTATCCTGTGTGTGCAATTCACAGCAGAAGTGAAACTGGCTGGAAATAAATAATAAAATATTTCTGAGCATAAGGATATGAAGACGTATGCTTATTCAAAAATCGATTAAGTTATCGCTGCAGCTCATATTCAGCCATCTTATTTCGCATACACCAAACTTGACCTCTTATACATGCTACGAAGTAAAATCGTTAATGTGATTCAGAAAGGAGTACAGCGCCATCTAGTTGTAGCGCCGACAACTGCTTTCGAACCGCATTATCATTTTATCGAGTTTCAAATTATATAGATTCTACAGACATTTCACTTCAAAAATTGGTGGAACTTTTAGCCAGTTGTCAAAAATTGTTTTTTTTTTGCATTTATCGAAAGTTTATAGATTTAAAAATTTCCTTTGATAACTTCAAAAAGATCGAAGCAATCTAAAAGTTTGTTTCCCTACGTTGAACGTATTGCCGCATTGCCCGGTCGGAGCGGAAAGCTGGTGTAAATACCGCAAGACTGAAGCCACTTGAAGATGTTCAAGACGTATTGAAAATCCATCTATGGGGATTCAGAAATAGGGCACACCCACCTAATATTTCAAACTGGCATTTAAAAAAAAAACTGCTTATAAGTAATAGACTATTTTTTGTAGTAATATATTAATGTTATTTATCGGCCTAACATTTTTTTTAGTAAATATCACAGCTTTCTAAAAAAAATATAAATGTAGACAGACTCTTATGCAACACCAATTTGTACCTTATAACAAAAATACGCGGGTACAATCTCACATGATAGAAAAATCTTCATAGGTAAGTTTCATGCTCTCTGTTATTTCAATTAAGTATACAATTGTGTCCATATTACCCCGCAGGACCATAGCTCAAACAATAGCTGGAACATATGAGGAGCAAACAAAGGCGTAACTTATTGCATAAGGGAGACGCATTTCGAAAAAAATAACGTAGTTATATTAATTTTTCCATTCCGTTCCTGTTGTTTCTGCCTTGTAAATGTAACTTGAAAAGTGTTTTTGATCGCATTAAGGTAACTTATTTTAGGCTTTATGAGCCTAAATCTACTTATTTGCAAAACCGAAAGAAAACAGACCGTCTTTTATTTTATAACGGGAATTGTAAGGAAACTTTGACCCAAACATGAAACGGGAACTGTCAATACTAATAGAGTGTACTCTTTACTGCTAAGAATTGAAAAAGTAAACAGCTGGGCCATAATGGCTAGTACAACAATGCTTTCAGGATGCTGATGGGACTGCCCCGGTACTGTAGCGCGTCGGAGATGTTCGCGGAGGCCCGAATGGATGGCTTTTCAGCTATATTACGTAAAAGAGCCGCGTCTATGATCCGCAGCGTGCGGGACAATTCCAACAGATACCTGAAAGTGTTTGTTTCACAATTAGAAAGTCCTATATGGAAGCAACGGAATGGGTTCCATGTAATGAAATAATTATATATCATTGCATGTAACTTATCCCTTTTTTTTTTGTAACGAGGGGGAAACCTTCAAAAGGTACCCGACGCTGCGGGAGCAACGCCGGGTTATGTGGGATTTTTACCGCACTAAAACCCCCCGGTGGCCGTCCTCAGCGCTGCGTGGATGACTCCGGGATCTCCAACGGAACACAACAGGAGTCAATCCCTACTGTACTTATAATTGAGAACAACTCTCAAATATCTACTAACATAGAATAGGGACCTTACTAACACTTTATGGATGTAAATGTGAAATAAAAAATAATAAAATAAAATAAGCGGCAGCGACTACTTACCAATTGTGGTTAGTTTATATTAATCACAAATAATGCACAGTTTAGTGCGTAAGGATTTTTTTATTCATCTAATAGTAATAGTAATTATTGCCGCCCATGAGCATCTGTACGTAATTTCGTATATAACAGAGGTTCTATCTGCAGTCGATCTCAGATGCGTTGCTACTCCCCAGGACTGAGATGGTCGCCTCATGCGAGAACACAGCTGCGTGGTTAACATAGAAATAAATTGAAACGTCTCAAGTAAGTATGCCTCCTTTACCAACCGACTATCGACTTCAAAGCAGAACACAATAGCGTGCCGTGTGGTGTCGGTCTTGAATGCCACCACCCTGTCTCTCCGATGTCATAAAATTTCAGTAGGGGACACGGGCAACCGCATCATCCTGTATGACATCAACACTTACTGCGGTCACCAACACGTATCCAGGCGAGGGGACTACTGGCAAATACCTCATTAGGAGACACCTGTGTTTAGCAGTGGACCTCAAAAGGCTGGAGGCTTTTAGGGTTCCGTACCTAGAAAGGAAAAAACGGAACCCTTATAGGATCACTTTGTTGTCCGTCCGTCAAGACCCTTTTTCTCAGGAACGCCTATCTAGCTAAAATATCAAATTCTCAGGTCTATTGTTCTTTGGTGTGAAAAAATCAAACTTCTATGCCAACACAAACAAAAGATACAGCCGTTTATGCCGCAAAGTTCCGCAAATTTTCGAAACTCGCAAGGGAATCAAAACCTACAGGTGATCAGAATCTTGAAATTTGGTACGGAATAACGTCTTCAAGCAAAGATAAAGGAAAAATTGCGAAAACCGTAAATTTTAGTAACATCATAAAATCAAAATATTTTTCGTACGGAACCCGAGTGCGCGAGTCAGATTCGCACTTGGTCGGTCTTTTTTATATGTACCGAACGATAAGGCAGACAGACTACCTGATGGACAGTAATCATACGCCTATGGACATTTGCACAACCTGAGAAGTGGCCGATGCATCGCCGGCTTTAAAAAATAACTTCTTCTGCACCTTTCTTGTAGGATCCCTTGTCATAGCGTTCCGGGAATACCTCAGACGAAAGCTCATTACACATCTTGCACGTTTGCAGTAAGAAAGAACGCGTAAAAAAATGTGGATGGATATATTACGATTGGACATTGCTGCATCCGGATTTTAACTGCAAACTATCATCATAAATCTTTATATTTTAGCACTATAACGCAGAAATAAATCTTTCCATAGTAGGTACCGCAGTTAAATAACAATGTTCCTTAAAGCTAAACTTAAACAAATAAAATCAAAAAACGCCAACTAAACTCGAATCAGAATTCAAATAAGCGCAGTTGTTTAAACCGAATATGCGGATTTTGAACTCGTTTGTTAATTAAATTTGCATTTTGATTAGATTTAATTAGAATTTCCAGCTTTGGTTATAATTACAGATAATTGTGGTCTGTTGTATAAAACTAATTTAAATTAAATGATTTGACTGTACTCGTAACTACTTTGCCAGATATACTAGAGAATAAATGTATAAATTTTATTTAAGATCTGGGTATTTTTACCCGACTGCGTCAGAAAGAGGGTTATGATTTTTGAGAGTATTTAAGTATGTACGTTTATACGTATGTATATTTATTTGTTTGGCACGCGCTGCAGCTCAAACAGTTTGACGAATTGTAATTTGATACACATATTGTCGTAATAGTGAAAAAAGTCGTCCATCTTCCTCCTTTTTCCTCTATTTCCAGAAATGGACATACATATAGACATACATACACACGCTCAATAACATTACCCTCCTTATAACGCAGTAGGGTAACAATATACAAACGTGAAGTTACATAAAAGTTTGTAAAAACATTATTACGCATAAGTATTATAATATTTTTGCTTCAAAAACTTACAAAGGCTTGTAAAACATACGCAGCCTCTAAATCATAACACGCCTTTGTTTCCAGCTTAAAAAATATGTGCATTTTTTTATTTCCCGTATAATTGTATTTGCAACGCGCCTCATTCTTTGTGTGCCGAACAAAAGATATGCATTTTAGGGCTTAGCCGCCATTGTGTTCGTCTATTCTTTCTTTCCTTTGTGGCTGGAGTGTTAGTTTATTAAGCAAAGGTGCTGTTAGTGTGGCTTGAACCTTGTGTACTTGGATTGAGTTGAGAGGGTTAGTTGCCCTGTGTTTGAGCATAGCATTCCAAATGCATTTTTACGTCATAAGGAGGATAATGTTCTTCGAGCGTATATGTATGTTTAGCAATAATAGTTGAAACTCGGCTTCTCAATTGAGGGTCCGAGATTCAAATCCTAAACACAGATTTTTCTAAAATTATGTGTCTATTAGAAATTAATTATCACTTCTTTACGATGAAGGAAAACATCGTGAGGAAATCTGTACACCTGAGAGTTCTCAAAAAAAAGACTTCTCAAAGGTGTGTGAAGTCTACCAATTCGCACTTGGCCAACGCGTATGGCCGTAACCTCTCTCATTCTAAGAGATGACCCGTGCCCAGCAGTGGGACAATATTGGGTTGACGACGATGTATGTATGTTTGTAAGCATGTATTTCCATTTTATTGCCATGCGTTACGACCCAAATGGCTTGACGGAAAACGCAAGACTCATCATTAGAATCGTTGGAGTTTGCAGAGTGACATAGGCTAATTTTTAAAAATAGAGCCTGTAAATAGGAAGAGACTGATTTTTTATTATTATGAAAATACGGGTATCAAATGAAAGCTAATAAATGGACCATATCAAATATAGCCTAGACATGGCCAGTGTGATGGCCTAAGGCCTAACCCGTTCTTAATCTAGAGAAGATACTCATGCCCAGCAGTGGGACGGCAATGGGTTGACGAAAACCACATTTTGCCATCCGTTTCTTCGATATCGACATTGCAACTACAAACGACAAAGCTAAAACAGAAATACGTTTTAGTTACGACAACGTAACACACTGGTTGATGACATGTTGTATGCCATAATGTTAATATGATGTGATGGGGTTCGTGTGAATAGAGCTAACAAGGGATTACTAGCAGTTCCAAATCTTTTAAGAGAGAATTATCACTAGCTAGCTACTGTTGCCATCGACTTCAGCTACATACAAATAAATTTTAATTTAAATGGAATATCAGAAATATTGTTGAATGTTTATATCATAAATTGAAATTGTTTAAATGTCATGGTTCTAGTTCTAGTAATTTAGGTTTGACGATGATTAGTCGGAAATGATTATCCATTTCACATAGTCGCTTTTATACACATAGATAATGTATTATTTATGAACCCTATCAAAACCTACACGATCATGGAACAACGCTATAAGTATTCTCTGACAGTCGATATAACTGCCTCCAAGCCCTAGTAATTATCTATTAATACAGGATATTAGCGGCGTACCAGACACCCTCTACGCCTCCCCTACTTATAAGGAACGATCAATTTTCAGTAGCGAAACATAATTAAGCGGGAAGTGCTACCGCTCGGCCATGAAACAATCGCTTGACAGTTGAAGCGTCGAGCGAATTGACAAATCTCGCTTCGACGACTTGACGATTTCGTGACCTGATAAGATCAGCTACTACTAGATCGTACGCCACTGACCGGTATGGCACCGCCGGCACGTTTTGGAGGGCAGCAAAATTTCCTTTTTCGTAATATGTAACTTGTATTTTTTTGAAAAAAAAAACCTCGAACCTCGTTTTTTGGTCATCAAATTGCAGTAATACAGGTGACAAAGAGTATTTAGATTTGGCATTTTGGCTCATTTTTTTTGGTCGTAATATTGCAGATGTGCAAAGATAGGGTTTTTTGCCGCTGAAGGTATTGTTGAGTACACAGAAAGATATTGTATGAGAATTATTTGGACATAGACCTCATGGTAAAATTTGCCGCAGTAGTATTGTATACTGCTGCCCATCTCCTGGATCTTGTTCCTCAGTGGCCTCCTAAGACATTTACAGGAGAAGGAGTGATGATATTCAGGAACGAGACCATAAATCACACGTATAGTATATATTACAAAATAGCTTATGCTGGACTAATCTAACAATCCTACACATATTACAAAATATTTTAATGTTAAACTAATCTAAGCTATGAGTGGATCAGCAAACGTAAAGCGTAGCTTTGTCACATTTCAGTAAACGTAGCTTTCTCAAATATCAGTGGTTGAAAAGCATCCCTAAGAATCACTCCTTAAACGAAATCTACAAAAAATTACGACGTAGCAATACATTAAAACTTTAAAAGAGGACTAAAGCCATTTTCTCCATTTTTCCGCGCCTTGACCATGTAAATGGAGTATTTCTTGGGTCCAAAAACGGTCGGTGCTCAAGAATTTGATGGTCGTAAATTTGGGCGCAGAAGGGCGCGTTAGTTCAGATGGGTAATGAATAAATTATTCTTCAAGGTAAGCTCCTGAAAAGGACATAGTCGGAAATTCTCTGGATTTTCATCCGTAACAAAATCTCTCTTGAAAAAAATCTCGAAAAGTCACTCCCAAGGAAAGAAGGAGACAATGAATTGATTTCAACGGACTTTTCCACTAAGCGAAGGTTTACATGGAGAACTGTGTTCTTTGGTTATATTTTTATAAATGTAACCAAAGAACTTACCGTCAAATTATTTTATAGAATAGAAGTAGCGAACATGTAATCTATAATTGTAATGCAGGTGAAAAACTATGAGGTGAGGAACTATGTCTGAAGGTGGTAGAAATATATGGATCGACTCCTGAGGCACTACCGCCACACCTATTTGAGCCTAATAACAGCAATATCATTGCTGCGTTCCTGTCTTAAGGATGTGCTATGGGATGTTATACTATGGGAGATATACTTATTCGAGGCGTTCTTTAGTCCTGAAGGATAGCAACGCATCTGTGGCTAACCTCAGATAAGACTGATTTAATCAAGGGTTGATAACAGATGTCCATGGATAACAGTGGCTATGGATAGCATTTGCGATCACGTGGACTGCATGCTTGCTTGCTACTTTCACATTATGTTAAAGTTATTCTTGATGCATTACTACCAAATTTACTTCTGCCTAATAACAGCGGGTAAGCCCTGCTATGTTATGGTTCGAATTTTTTGGCAATGGAGTCAAACTTATTTAGTTCGAACGCCTCACGTTCCAGTTTTCATTTCCTTATTTAATTAATTTTCATTTAAATTAACTATATTAATAATACCGCTTCCTACACTCATACTCCCACGCTATGACTTTATATATATCGCTTATATTATAGTTACATAAGAAAAAAATCATTCAGATATATCTATGTCTCTCTCAGATCTAGAACTCGCTGCGTGCCAGACCTGTGTGGTGACCATCCCGTCGAAAAATCGAGTACGATAACATTTTAATGAAAAATGATGGTCCAGGCTTCATCGTCGATGGGCCCAGCCGCTCATCACGGTGGAGCCCGCTGGGGCAACGCACCCAGAGCTCTCTGGTTATAGTCTGCTGGAGATCCCGAAGTCCTAAATGCAGCGCCGGAGACGGCCACCGGAGATTTAAGTGCGGTAAAAATCCCACATAACCCGGCATCTCTTCCATGGCGTCAGGTACCTTATGGAGGTTTCGCTCTCGAGAAGAAAAAGCAAAAAAAAGTGCTTCATTTTCGAATTAACTAAGCCATCATACTGATATAGCATAAGGCGGTTGGATGGTAATAGGCCCTTCCAAGTACGTAATGGGGACCGCGTTTAGGAGTTCGATAGTCGTAAATTTCTCTGCGAAGAAAGCCGCGTTAGTTCTGATGGGCTATGAATAAATTATTGTGCAAGCTTCAGGAAATACCCTAAAAGTATACTTAGAATACGCGTAAGAATATATACTTTAAAGTACTTCGTTTAAAAATAATATAAATAAATGTTGGTTTTTTACATAGTAATGAAGTCACGCAACTTAATATATTTTACTGGATCCCGACGTAAGCTGTGTCCAATAATAGCGCCGACGTAAGCAAGTAACTTAACGTTTAATGAGAATGAGGTGTCAGAAAATAAGTCATCCTTACTTTTAAAAAACAAGAATAATGCATGATTGAGAAGGAGGTCCAATCCATAAATCAAAGATCCAATCATCAGACCATAACAGCTATGTCCTGGAATAAAAATACCTTAATAAAATATCCTATGAAGGAAATAAAGTAATTTGAAACCGGTCTAGAAACACCCGAGGTATTCAAGATTAAAAGACATAGTATTTCAATTTCAGATTTTTCTATTAAGCTGCCAAAAATTTTTAAATTTTCACGATGAATGATTAAATGAGTCATGTCAATCGATCGCAGTATCGCGTAGCATAATAATCGTCGAAATTTGCTACTCAATTGAAAAGTTGTGCCTAGATGATTTTCTCGTCCCGGTAATACCGGAATCAGAATAGGGCTACGATATCCCTTGCCTGTCTTAAGAGTCACTAGCGGCAAGAGATAGACAACGGTACGTGTGGTCGTATTCCGTCGTAAAGAACAGACGGTGCGGTGGTCCTAGGCGCTCACCTAGGTGGAACTCAATGTGGTCTAGCGCTAAAAGGACTCCGGTTGCGTTTCTTTGGAGATCCCGGAGTCCTATTCGCAGCGCCGGGGATGGCATCGGGGAGATTTTATACCATAAAAATTCAAGGTATGACGTGTACCTTTTAAATTAACCCCTCAAGAAGAAATAAAGGTGCCTCTGTCTATAATACTTGAAGGTAAATCTTAGTTTGACTGACTGTAGATTAGAAACTACGATTATTACGTACTAATAATAAATAACATAAAAAAGTGTGTATCAGCTCCGATGCACGTGTAGAGTTTACTTCTTAAGTACGATTGTCTAAACAGGCAAAATTAAATTTAAATTTAAATAAGTTTCATTTGTTGTATACAGCGATTGTATCCTTCTATGCGACGGATGAAAAAACTTGAAGTAACATTAATTGTTGTAAAAAGCGCCAACTATGCGCTATTCGATCACTAGATTTTACTCCTCATATTTTTCTCATACCGGGCGCTTTATATGAAAATCAAATCTTAATAAATTCCAATAAATTAATTATCTTATACAACCATAATTTTATCACTTATGCTTTTTATGGAATAATATTAAAGGCACGTTTCTATTATGACTCCAAATAATTCTCATGTCACTGGATAAATCTTCAGCACGTGCAAAAAGAGAATCCTCCGTAGAGAATTTAACTGAAAATACTAGCGCCATACCTATTTCTGTCTTAAGCAGCTGTCTTTGCTACTGAATTCTAGTTTGAACGTGATTAAAGGTACGATATGTGAAAAGGTAAAAGTACATTTATTTAAAAATCATAGTTATATAAATCCGGATATTGAATAGTTGACTACTACCAGTGATTTTTCGAAGACGCATAGTAACACACACAGTATCACGTGTTTTAGGGTTCCGTACTCAAAGAGTAAAAACCGGAGTCTATTAATAAGACTCCTCTGTCTACCTGTCCGTCTGTCTCCATCTTTTCACAGATGATGTAATTCTATTGTCGGTATAATAAAAAATTCTAAAAAACTAGAGCAGTTCTAGCCGAATGGTTGAAACTCGAACTCTCAATCGAGGGTCCGAGGTTCGAATCCCAGGCACACACCACTGATTTTTCTAAAACTATAAGCGTATTAGAAGATAATTATCACTGCTTTACGGTGAAGGAAAAACATCGCGAGGAAACCTACACGCCTAAGAGTTCTTTAAAAAGTTTTCAAACGTATGTGAAGTCTATCAATTCGCCCTTCGCCAGCGCGGTGGACCTTGGCCTGGCCTGGAACTCTCTCAAACTGAGAGAAGACCCGTGCCCAGCCGTGGGACAATAATGGGTTGACGGAACAATAACTAAAAACACATTAACGTTCATATTTAAATGAGGCTCTCGAGCTCGTTGGCTTCACGATGTTTTTGTTACAATATATATAAATATTTTTTTACTTATGGACCAATTCGTTTCAGTATAAAAAAATACTTACAAAGTTCCAAATACAAAAGGATATTAATGTCTGAGGTCGAACTTTTCCGCATCCTTCGATGATTTGAGTTTTCTACGCAACGATACGATGAAAACGGAATTTTACGTACAGAACACCGTACTTAAGGCTTAAGAGTGTGATGGCCATAAGTTTCTTGAGGGCGTCAGTTCAGATGGCAATGAATAAATTAGAGGCCGCGGGCCGCGCCTCGAGGGAGCCGTTTCAGTCGGTGCCTCTAGTGAAGCGAATTGGTACGTGATTTGAGTAACTTGGAAAGTTAAAAAGTGATTCTGTGGAAATCAAGTAGCAAAGGATATGGAGTCCACAAGATTTTAAAGTACTTTCGTCTTTAGGAGTCTATACAAATAAGTTTTTTTATCAGATTGAAGCGAACGAGCATGCAGTCCACCTGATGGTGAGTGGCCACTGCCGTCCATGGACATCTGTAATCATACCTAGATAATATCACTGTTTTACCTGAGTTTGGCCACAAATGCGTTGCTTGAGGATCAAGTTAAAACGCCTCGGATAAGTATGTCTCACATACCACACCCTTTTAACCAAAACGCAGTAGTGCTTAATAGGACGCCGCCTATGGACATCTTCAATCGGAAGTGAAAGGAAAGTGAAAATCAAGTAACGAAAAGATATGTAATCTACCTGATTTTAAAGCTATACTTCCTTCCTTTGGAATCTATATACAAATGTGAAATAATACTTACATTTGATCTTCGCAGAGCCTAAACTATTGATACTAGAACCATGCTATTTGAAGAATAGGTTCATTTTATGATGTAGATATCCTCTAGAAAGTGACTTCCGACATAAGGCAATGAAGGTGATTAAATAGGAGTTGATTATTTGCATGTTCACTTGTAGTCACCGTTCATGGCTTGACCGGGGTTGTACCACCGCCACACCTATTTCTAGAGTAAAACGGTTCTCGTTTCGTAGGTAGGGTGTGGTTGCAGGGGTACAGGTGTACGTCCCCGAAGTGATGAGCCCGTGAGGGGCGCCGCGCTAGGGGGCACCGGTGCG
>MOOZ01001656.1:92648-103330 GCA_002930495.1 Cecropterus lyciades | reverse complement strand
ATTTTAATTTTCATATAAAGTTTTCTCTATTGATTCATTTTATTATACTCATATTCATTGTAAAATATCAAATGAGTATCTTGGAATAAGATATTTAATAATATTATTTATTACGTCTTATAGAATTATAAGATATTTAAGGTAGTAAATAAATAATATGAAATGACGCTTGTTTTTATTTTCTTTGACTATTGAATGGACAGTGTCATTGTCAATTTGAAGTATGTCAATTGAAGCGTTTCTTTCTAACAAAGATAATAAGTATAGTGCATCCGTTGAAACTTTCAACGGATGCACAACTTGTGATCTACTAGATCACACGAACCATGGATTATAATGTGTATAGCGTCCGATCGAAGATCGGTTTTGGCCGTAGTCGAAGACGAAAGTTCAAAAATCATGACAAATTCAGTTCTAAATTGGCTAAAACTCATTTTTTATATATTTTTTTAAATTTTTAATGAGAAAAATCTATGTTGATTGGATATAAATAAGTTCTAAAGCTGATCAGCTAATTTCTTTATATTTCTTACAATTTAGACATTTGCCGAAGCCGAATCTTCGGTCGGACACTGAATATTGGATAGTTAATAAAATGCCCCGAACTTGACTTTATCTTGTATTATTGGGGAATCAGGAAGCCAGAGATATGATTAAATTATATAAAATACAATTTATTAATACAAATTTACAACTTTATAGAAACGTTTTGTTAATATTATAATGGGTATTATTCAAAATTAAGTGTTCAGATAATTAAATAAATTTATTTATAAGTGATATGTAAATCTATACTTAATTCCGAATTTAAAATAATTTACGAAAGTTTATTTATTTAATTTATAATTTACCTTCAGATTTTACCACGATTCACCAGAATTATAAATTAAATTTCAATATCTAAATCTTTCTAAATCTTGATAAGTAGTTCAAGTCATATGGAGAAGAACCACCGTTATTTGAATTGAAGATATTTGGGTAGTTTTGTTGAATTTCGGTGGCTCGTAAATGTTTTGTTAGCTTTTTTGGATTTCCCGTTGCTTCAGCTAATGTTTGAAAGATGTTTTTCAGATTTTCTGAGGTTGAATCATAATTTATAGCAGGCGCTTTTAAAATGTTAAATAGTGGATTTTTAAATAGTTGGAAGTTAGGGTAGGGATATGCATATTTTTCATGACTTAAGTTTTCAGATGCTTTGTTCTCTGAGGGCATAATATTTGGGTTTATTATTTTTTGGGCCTGCTGAAATTGTGGAAGATGATTTTTTTCTTCATGTATGTTAGTCTCTAACGCAATTTTTCCTGGATTTTTTAATAGTTGAACTTCATTTCTTGGTGAATGACCTAAATTTTCGGAGTTTGTATTATCTAAAGATCTTTTAAAGTCGATTGGCAATATTGATGATCGGATCTGATGAAATAGTGGATTCTGTACTCTAGATTCAATACTTAAGTCTTCAGAATAATTGTTGTCCAAAGGGGTTTTTGTATTTATTTGCCCTCTAGTGTCGAATTGTTGATAAGGATTTTTAGTGTTGTGAAATAAATTTTCCATGTATCTATTTTTAGCGGCTGTGTATAAATTTATTGGCCATTGATTTAGATGAAATTGTTGATCTTGGTTTCTACTTTCATGGTCTCGGTTTCTTAATTGATTTAGTATTAAAGGCCTTGTCGAATCCAGGTTATTTTGAGATGGATGAAGCTGTCTTGGAGCACAATGCGTATTGCACTTTTGCGCACTTTGTGCTCCGATAATATTGTTTTTCAATTTCTCTTGATCCTGTTCTAGTTCAAAATAAATTGGCACACCACGTGGCTCGTACTGTTGTACATCAAAAACTGGAAAATCTAAATTTAGTTTTGATTGAGGATTAAATTGTGGTAGAATTAGATTTGGGGGTATCTGTTGAGTTTCTACTTTTCTAGTTTCTGGCGTCGATGATTTTAATGGCACATCCGTGATGGTTTGTGGATTAAATCTATTATTTTGATTTGAATCATGGGCTCGATTGATTAATTTGCTACTTCCAGAACCTGAAACATGAAAATTAAATTTTTAAAACAATATTTTTCGTATTGACAGTTAAAGCAGGAAAAATATTATGAGTATGTTTCTACTAGAAAAAGAGCTCATGTATATCTAAATATATCAAACATTTTATTTTGTTGTAAATATATTAGTAATTTTTTATCTTACTAATATTATAAAAGCAAAAATTCTAGTGGATGGATATTTGTTACACTTTCACGCAAAACTCTACTGCTCGAATTTGGATTAAATTTGGGACATATACAGTTTATAACCTGGATAACAACATATATTATGATACTATTCATTATGTAAACCATGATGCGGATTCTGCCGCTAAAAAGCTACTACCTACTTCATTATACACAAGAACTAAATTACAAGTAATAGATTATCTACCGAACTGAAAGTTGTCGTTAGCATTTATGGTAGGAACGTGCGCGGTTTTATCTTCGAGGGAAAGATATTCGTCTGATCTGGCCTTTATGTCTAAAATGACATTGGGTTTCGATAACATTCTTCTCGTTGCAATGATTTCATCTAAGCCTAGGTCATTTGGTTTTTCTTTTAGTTCCCCACTTTTTGCCTCCGTCCTATCACTTTCAATAATTGGAGAAGAAGTCATTTCATTATCACTAAGTTTTCTTTCTGCACTTGCCTCTGAGAAATCCTCTGCTTTTTTCTCTTCATTTTCAGTGACAGACTTAGATATATCCGGAATTTCTTCCAACTGTTTTTTTGTATTGCCAGATTTTTCACTTTCTTCTAAAGATTCTGCAGACTTACTTTCACCGCTTGGCTTTTCTGGGTCTTCTGATTTTCGTTCATTAGTCACCTCGTCATTAGTAGATTTTTCATTTGGATAGTTTTCTGTTTTTATTGATTCACTTACATCATCAAATTCAGCTCTCTCATCTACAAAATCTATATGTTTGTTTGGTGAATCATCTCGTGGTTCTCTCTCAATAGTTTTGCTTATTTTCTCGTTAGCATCAACCTCGTCAGCTTTTCCTTCAGGTGATAATGCGTCAGCAGAAAATGATTCACTTCTTTCCAATATTTCACTTGCTTCCTCATTTGCACTAGCTTCCTGTAAGTTATATGTACAATTGTGTTTATATGTTTGTGTAAAATTATTAATTAAAATTACTTAAAAGCTTTATAAATGACACGATTATACCTCAATACATTTGCCCGCAAGATAATTAACTGTAATAAGAACTATAAATAGAGCAATACGTATTTTTTTCATCATTTTATAATTTAAAAATACGGGTATTATTAGCTAAGTGTAAACCTTATGAATGATTTAATCTCTCTAACGCTATGTTAAAGAATTTCACTTTATTATAGTTTTAGCATGAAATCAATTTATGAAATGAATTTTGATAGTCAGGCGTAAACATCTTGTAAATGTAAAAGGTAACCTGAAGTTTATTTTAATGGAATTAAAATAGAGATCAAAGTGTAGTAAATGGTTTCATAATATGTAGTATGCTATATGATATAGTTTCTCTGAGTTGCTTTTTAATTATGATTAATCTTCACGCCTTTTGTTGCGTGAAAGATGATTTTGCATGTAACCATGATGATCAAACGATAGCATTCTATTAGTGCAGCGAATTTAACAACCATATTAGTCACGACCATCACTTACATTGTATTAGCGCGGCTTACAAATTTAATAAGTGTTCAAAGGATGCAAAATGACTAAGGTATATTTATTATACTCAAATATTCTTAAAGTTTTTCGTATTTTGTATATAGTTATGATACCAATTAATAATGATTGAACTTAATCGAACTTGTATGAGAGGTACTCAACTATTTAATGAATCTTAGTAACACTGACACGATGCACAAATCAGCCGATTTAAATAAGCTTAAGGATACAAGCCAATATTGGTTCATTTGATCCTCAAATATGGTTCAACTGAAAGAGTCAAATACAGTAGGTTTGCTCAAGAAGTTAAATATTTGGTTCAACTTTTTAACTAAAGCAGATATACTTAAGGGATTTCCAATTTAGTCCTCAGGAATAGGATAGCAGGCTGGTGGTACGTGTTTGTGGCCAGCCTCCTTGGTTTGACCATGATGCTAGCAATAATAACTTACCATAGGCTGAATACTCGTTCGTTTGCTACTTAAATATTATAAAAACAAGATTCACAAAGATATATAAATCACTATAATCAATAAATACTTTCCTAAAATTATTTTGCTATACTGATGCTTTACTAACTGGCAAGCTGTGATAGAAGAATACAGTTGACATTCATAAAATAAAGAACTTATACGAGAGACATTTTTGAATTTTCGAGAAGACATTTTGTTTTAGAAGATTTGTATGGTGTTATTTTCATCCGTGTTTATTATTTGGATTCAAAATAGAGTCGATTTCAAAATATTTTAATATGGTAAATATTATTTTGTAATTTTATTCTCTTTGATGTTTTTCTTGGTAATATTCTGTAGTACTTTATCTAGCCAGATTAATTCATTGGAATATTTTATTTATGATATATTATTACTACTTATTTTTATTAGTTGTGTTTTTATTATTTTATTTCGCATAGTTTGTTTTTAAATGACAATGTATATAATCTCCATGCGTGTCTTAGAGAAACGTTCATTATAGAGAGACATTTTTAAGATTAATTGAAAGTAGATAGATCAACCGAAATACAGGTAGATGTTTGCGTAATATATTCCCTGTTATTTTCCTAAGCTTAACTCTGGACATGATTAGAGACCTAGTATTATAGACTAAAACAAATGCAATTAAAAAAAGAGAAACTACTTCAAACTATCAGCATCTTTCTCTTTTTTCTTTTCACTTGGCACAAAAAAAGGAGCGCTAAGTTAACGTTTGTAGGTATGTAAGTATCTGTCTGTGGTATGTTAGCTCATAAACGGATGCATCCTCTGAGAGATGTTGCTCAGATTTGTTCTTCATTGTTCACAAGTATTGAGCAAAATATCCGAATTTGGTTTTTCAGAAATTACTTATAAATGGAAAATCGCAAGCAAAATTAAGTACATAGACCTATCAGGAAAATGTATTACTTATTATTATTGAGAAAAATTCTTTATGCACAGAGAAAAAGCAAAGAAAAATGAAAACTATTAAAACTAGTGATTCAATTTCTTTGAATAAAAATGTATGAATCGATTTCTAGTTCTCTGTTTTAAAGGAACTGATCGTGAATGTTGTTAGCAATGAATCAAGAAATAAGTTCAGGTGTTTGAAAATCAACAGATCTATAGGAAAACGGATTATTTTTTTAAATTTTTATATTGTGTTTTTTAACTATAGTCCGGCCCAAAGCCAGTTCAAGGGGGTCGTGGCAATTTCCGTAACCTGGCTCCGACCCAAGAAGAAGAAGATGCGTTCGACTATGCACGGTACCGAGATGTACCAAAGCCGAGCGGGTAAACACAGTTGCATTATTTTAAGGCGTCAATAGTACTTTTTTGAGGCCAAAGCATTTGGACGTGCTAGAATCCCTTCGAGTTTCAATAGCGGAGGTCTCACTACCACCTATTTTTGTATTACAACTGCAGTCTTCAGTTTGATTTAAAGGTGCAGTAAGGGAGACATACTTAACCGAGGCGTTCCAACTTAGTAGTCTGGGGTGGCAATGCGTTTGTGGCCAATCTCAGGTAGGACTTAAAACTTATCTGGGGTTGATAACAGATGTCTACGAGAATCGACTCACCGTCAAGTGCACTTGCATACTCAATCAACAATCTTGCGAGACTAAGTTGAAGTTCATAGATCACAATGCATTCGTGGTTTACCTCAGGTAGAATTCCAATCCAGGGTTGATCACAGTCAACCATGGGTACCAACAACCACATATCGTCAGGTGGACTGCACGTTCGTTTGCTCATTAATAGCACCTTGTGTTGCATTTGGACTTATAGGAAAACGAGCTAATAATTATATGATATTCACTTTTCTAGGGTAATTGGTTCTGTGGCGCATATGGTGAAAGGTGCGCTTGGTGGAGGGATTTTAGGTGGCCATGTAGCTTATGCGAAGGGTGGTATTTACGTGGCATTTCCCCTACATTTTTGCTTCGGAATATACATGTATTATTGCCTTTATGTAAGTATCATCCTTCATTCTATAAACTCAATGCATACGATCACCAGTTTGTTTTTTAGGTCATAATGTTTGATCTCTTACTTTTTCTTTTCTTTTTGAATTCATCTTTCGCGAATATATGATAAAGCATCACTCTTTTAAGAAATCATGTCATTTGCACAGTGGTATGATCAGCATGATTCGACCATGAAGGTCGTTGGAAGGGTGTGAGTGAATGCCAAATGACTTAAATACGAGGCGACCATCTTAGTCCTCAGAAGTGGAACCTTTCTGGAATGACTTCAGATATAACTCTAGATCTATCCAAAGTTGCATACAGATGTCCATGAGCGGCATGACCACCTACCATCAGTTGCACTGCACTTCGTTTGCTACTTCAACTTAATAAAAGTATAAATAAGGACAGTACACAGTCAAACACAACAAGTCTATGCAGATAAGGTCTTTCAAGTTTTGAATTTTTACTGTTGGTATTGTTAGGTATAACTATTTATAAAAGCACATGATTTTAGGAATTAATTTTGGCGTAACTAATTTAAGATTATTTCATTTGGATAACACTGAATCTTTATCTAGATATTGGTGACATCCGCGCAAAAGCTTTACAAAAGAACAAGAATTCCTAGCATGTCTTATCCAGATGTTGGCGAAGCCGCAATGGCCTGCTTTCCAAATCCAAAAGTTGCTAAGTACTCTACAGTTTTCAGGTAACAAATTGATAATATTTAACGCTAATATTCTTTTAAATTTGATAGAAATTCGACTGTAGCAAACTTAGATAGGACTCGAATTCTATCCGACCTCGAGGGTCGCACCGCCACGTTAGTGATAATTATTTCCATGTAGGCTGCATTTTTTTTATCTGCACCCAGTATTATCAACACATAATAAATTTGATTGATTCTCGTGTCTATACATCGCAAACATTTGTAAAAAAACACAAAATACTCCATTTAATTTAAAGGTTTAAATAATATGTATAGTCTGCATCTTGATTTAATTAAAACTAATTGCTTTATAAAGTAATCTAATAATGAAATAAAAGTTATTACAATAAAATTTAAAGTTATATTGCATTTTTTATAAACGCGAGGCAAATGGGGCACAGCTGGTCTTCATCATTATATTTTTAACCGACTTCTTTACTGTTTTATTTCAGGTACATAATAGACACTATAATATGTATAGACTTGTTCGGTGCCTGCGCGTGCTATCAGTTGATTATAGCGAAGTCTATAAAACAACTAGTGGAAGACACTCCAAGGGTTCAAATTGAGGGCATAGGGCCAGGTATACCATACTTCGACTGTCTATTTCACCAACAAATTAGCGTGGCGATCGCCACACTGAATTTTGTTATAGCGCCACCTGTTATACATCTATATACTCGGAACTATTAAGTATCCAACAAAACTAAGCGCGTTGCGATCTTAGTGCAACTTACGACGACTGTACGGGTACTGTTCGTAGATGGCGTTATTTTCATTATGCTGTATATTTAGTTTCTGTGACAATCTTAACTTTTATTCATACAAATTGTTAGAATGTTTCACTTCTGCCAGGCGTCCTTGTGACGGCAATTTTTTTATATGAAAGAAGTAAAACTCCTCTAAAGAAGAAGTAGACTCCTCCATAATGGAAATCCTACCTTAAGTACGTCGCGATGATTGTTACTACTTTGGATAGATTTGGAATACATGAAAGAGATTATCAAAATTGGTTTTAGTGTGACAAAGTAATTTAGTAACAAATATGAAAAATATATAGTCCGATTTTGAAGCTCGTGCTTTTTTAAAATCGGTTAAAAACTAAATGTTACAGTTAGTCTGCTATGTGGCAGAAAAATATTGATATCCACATCGAACAAGGTTGTGTCTCCGGTTATCTTACAATCTTAAAGGTAGAACCATTAGGTAACCAAAGGTAGTTATTCATACAGGGGCGCCATGTAATAGCAGCCATGTTAAGTGCTGCTGTGTACTGGTTTGAAGGGTGTAAGGTAATCGTATATAACCGAGGTGTACTAACTTAGACCCTAGGGGCAGCAACGCAACTGTGGCCATTGTCAGTGTACCGTAGCATGGGGCGTATGGAGCGGTCGCTCCAATCGCCAAGTCTTAGAGAGCGTCTCAGACAGGTCTTTAAGGGCGCCAAAATTTGTTTTTGAAAAATTTTTCGAGAAGCAACTTGCGCCATCTGGCGGCATATGTAGAGAGCTAACCATTTTTCTTTGGTCGTCGAATTGCAGAGACATGTTTTAAAGAATTAGATTTAAAGGGGCGTCATAACTGACTTTCGGTCCATCCTAAAACTTGCCTTGCACTGACGTCAGGTAGGCCTCAAACAGTATCTAGAGTTGATTATAGATGTCCATGGGAGACAGTAGCCACTTACCATGAGATGGATTGCATCCTTTTTTGCTATTTCTATATTATATAAAAATAGGGGGAGGGGCTTGTGAAAAAAATAACACTAAAGTGACAGATAAATAATACTTTTAAATTTTAATAATATTTTTTACTATTATTTTTAGGATACCCCGAGTTAAGAGTATATTTGGCGGCCATGATACTACCTGTAGTGTTGATTTGTTTGATCACCCATTTGAAGTGGCTGGCACCTTTCTCTGTGGTGGCGAATATTGTCATATGTAAGATATTTATTTTCTTTTTATCGTTGATCTAAAACAGCTTACGAAATGGTTGATAAGACTAATTTCTGTTTAATTATCTGAAAATCTTTTGCTAATTCCATAAATAATCACAACATTCGTATTTGTTCTATATAATTAATCCATAAATGTAGTAAAAATGGAAATTCTTCGTGTATATACCTTCCGTATATTTCTAAACATTTAATTACTAATATATTATGAAAATAATAAAACTCTTAATAACTTAAAGTAATCGTAACATAAAGTAGTTTGTAACCGTAGTAATAGTTTTGTTACGTTCCTCATATGTATATTTTATGGGCGAAAAGTGCCAGAACGTAAACGATTATAACGAGTTATATTATATATATATATACATTATAACAAGAACGTAACAGTTACGAGGAAACGTAATAAACTCGTACTAAGGTACGCTGATATGACTATCTCGTCCCCTTTCAGTGTTTTGCATCATCCTAACCGTGTATTATTGCATGGAGAAGAACCCCACGTTCTCCGGAATGGATCATTGTAATGGTCTGTACAATTTCTTTGAATACTGCGGCATGTCCGTATTCAGTATGTCGTGCTCCGGAGTGGTGATACCAATTGAAAATAACATGAAGGATCCTCGTAAATATCCGCTTGTCCTTACCATTGGTGAGTTCTTTGTAATGTGTTTTAAGTGAAATCTCTGTAGTATCTATATAAATTGAAACTCGATCAAACGAAAATGCATTACGAAAGCAATTGTCAGCGCTACAAATTGATTATGCTGTACCTCTTTCTGAATCAAGCTAACGATTTTGCTTCGTAGCTTGTCGTATACAAGCTACAAGGTAAAACCGTTCTCAAAGTAAAAGCTCATGTTTGGTATATGTGAAATAAGATGTCCGAATATGGGCTGCAGTGATATCTTAATCAATTTTTGAAAAACGTTTAAGAATTAGAAAGCTTTGAAGTAAAATCTTTAGCGTGATTCAGAAAATTTTTTTTTTTTTGTCGTTTCATACAGTTGTAAATCATAACGATTCTAAATTGTTCATTACAACTATTGTGAAATTACTTTGTCTATCATTTCAGGCATGGGACTAATTATTCTGTGTACTTTTTCCGTCTCATTTTTCGGATATGCTGCATTTTTGAGGGAGAGTGAATCTCCTATCACAGTTAACTTTCCTATGGACCTGTGAGTATACCTTTAAAATACGGGTTAATTCTTTGAAAATATTTATGTCAATTATTAATTATTTATCTATCTATAAGTGTTTTTGTTTATGAAAGATTGGTATTTTAAGAAATATCTTGATATTATACAGTTCAGCCATTTCTCAACCATGAAATGCCGCCTTTAAGAATTTTATAAATCACATCTTTAGTTAACCTAGCTTTAAATCTAGCTAAGGTTTCTAATATTATATCTAATAGTATATTTAAGTGAACCGACGTCCTATTTGAGGTTGTCATCAGATTGATAGATCAGTTGACCTGCATGCTTATATACTGCTTTTATTTATTTATGAACTATGCGAATTTGAATGTTTTTTGCAGATAATTTACTATACTTTCAATATTTCCAGCTTACCAAAGATTTTGAAGGGGGGAATAGCTGTTATGATTTACGTCACCCATGCCCTAAACTTCTGGGTGCCGTTCAATCTGATGTTCTACTACATGAAATCTTGCCACAATCAGAACAAACTACTGATGTGGGAACTGATCTACCGAGCAATGTTCGTGGTCATGATTGGAATTGTGGCTATCGTCTTTCCTAATATCAACGCTTTGATGGGATTTGTGAGTTATACTTTGATTTTCATTTGTAGCATAATATCCCTATCGTTGTATTGTTTTTGTATTAAATATTTCGACGACCCGCGTGGTGGA
>MOOZ01001651.1:543965-554510 GCA_002930495.1 Cecropterus lyciades | reverse complement strand
CCCTGAGGACTAAGATGGAATGCCTCGGAAAAGTATGTCTCCCTTACCACACCCTTTAGACCAGAACATAACAGCGTATAATACTACTGTTATTAGGCAGAAATAGGTGTGGCGGTGGTGCTTCCGTAGTCTTCAGTGACTTCACATAACTTTAGGAACTTTTAATTTTAGAAAACTTTCAGGTATGTAGGTTTCCTTGCGATGTTTTCCTTCGCCGTAAATAAGTGATAATTAATCTCAAATAAACACATCATTTTAGAAAAATAAGTGTTATAGGATTAGAATCTCGGACCCTCCATTGAGTGATCGAGTTACAACCATTAGGCTATCATTTTTCGAAAATACTTTTGAATAAGATGTGATAGCCTCGTATGTTTAAAATACATGCTCATTAATTTATAAAGAAATACAAGTGTTTAAGAGATTTTGTATCTACTAAAAAGTAAAACCAAAGTCACAGTAAGTCAGTACAGTCTGAACCAGGCACAACTGACTTATTACTGGAATTTAATTAATAGCAGTAGCTGACGCGTTTCGAGAATATACAATCTTCAACATTAACAGTAAAATTTAACTTTAAATTGCCAAGGTTAGGTTTAAGTTACGTTAATTTTCCGATAACTAAAAAATCTGCCATATTTTTACCAAAGTGTACTCCCTCTTTAAGTTGAGTAAGTGATACGATTTTAAAGGAATCCGTTTTGAGGATAAACTGACTTCTGTGTATGAAAAATGTAAAAATTACATGCGGCAGCTTCATATCAAATTTAGCATTGGAACTTCGCAAAATATTTTTTTAAAGCTAGTCTAATGAATTTCTATCGCACATTTGTCTAGAAATCTCTTTCATTGTTATTAGTTCAGTACCCCCACAATACTTTCATAACATATTTTTTCATCTTTTACATCTATTCAGTTCGCTTGTCTGTACATCGCATATATTTGCAAAAAAATAGTTAGGAGCACTGAGAATAAATAAATGATAATAAATTTTCATATATCTCCTTGTCTGTGTGTGTTTGAAATCAAATCAAAAATCGTACACTTTGTTAAAGTTTCTTACAAATTAAAGCTGTGTTACATGTTTCAACGTGGATGAAACCGTGTGTTACTTCTAGCGTAAAATAATTTTAAATGTCTTTTTCTAATTTGAGTTGAGTGCTATTTGTACTGAACCAAAAGATACAAAACGTTAATGCCTGTCTAAATCTAGTAAAACTCATCCTCTCAATCGGGGAGTCCGAAGTGTGAATACCAGGCACCTCCAGTTTTTTTAAGTTCTTTGTATATTAGAAATAAAGAAAGAAAATCATTGCAATAACACCCCATGGTCTCGCAATTAAAAAAAAAAAAAACTATGTGAAATTTGTACTGAACTAGTAGCTTGACAACGGCCTAAGATCCTCTTGTTCTGAGAAGAGACCCGTACACAATAATAGAATGGTAATGATATGACGATAATTAATCCCATCACTATAATTGTTGAGTAATTAAATACGGCACAAAGTCAAGACCAACTATATCGGTTTAAACTGCCTTTAACATGGAATGAACATTTCCTGGAATCACACATTGAATATTCAGTAGTTACAGATACATCTCTGTAAATCGGCTCTCGTTCTAGGAAAGCACTACACATACATGTGTGCTGCATATTGATGATGTGTAGTTTTGTTTGGTAGTTACAGTTCGTGTTTAGTTTCCCTAGTTCCTAGTTCAAACTTGCAATGAAAGATTTAAGGCAATCTAATATCTTCGTTAATCATCATGATTCCAATATTGCATGCACTGTTGCATTGAGAAGGGGTTGCCTATTATGGATTGGATGTGTCACAATTTTGTAATTTTTTTATGACTTTTTCGATCGTCAAACCAAGTGATTATTAAGTCTGAATTTTTTTATAGTATGTAAGCTAAGCCAAAAGAAAACGAATATCTGGTATTTTTATTTTATGTTACTATTTTTTAATAAAGATTATACATTACTACTTCAAACTTGTGGTGGTCGTGTTAAGATGGTAGAATAAGTATGGTTCGACCGGTGGGTACCCGCTACAACTATTTTTGAAGAAAGCAGTCCTTGTATTTTGGTGGAAGGGTGAGGCTTTCGGCACATTTTATATGAGATGACTATATTAATCCGCAAAATTACCAATCCATCTTTAATTTACTTTCAAAAGAACCCTTGTTCTAAACAAAATCTACAGTCTACAGATATCCATGCACGAGCAGTGACCACCTACTATCATGTGGATTGTATGCTCTTTTTCTACTTCGATCTTATAAAAATATAAACTTGGATTACTCGTATGTTGATTTTGGCTATAATACGCTGCGCTAGTTAAAGCGGACTACCGTAGAGCCTTAAATCGTAAAGCTTGTCTATAACTTAAATAAAAGCTTCGTATAGCCAGGACATGTCGCATTTATTAAGATGACTAACTTGAAATAACATATACAATTTCGCTTTACTACACATTCTGTTGGAAACAGCAGAAATAAACACTTAATGTTATCACAGGAATAGAGAACTCAGTACGTATCCATAATATTATTTCCATGTCTTATGTAAATTACATACAAAAATATCATAAAAAACCTCTAAGACAGTTTTAAAACTTAGCTAACAGCACTTGCTATTTTAAAATGTGGAAAAGCCGCCTCTCAACTTAGAAATGGCTCTCGAGTTACGAAAAGTATTTTAAAAACATTTAGCTACCTGGGAACTTGCTTTTTGGTGCTTTTCCCTCAAATATCTTTTAAAGTGTGTGAAGGATCTAAGTTAAGAACACGGAAGCCTTTTAGAAACATTTCATGTAACATAAGAATCTTGATGTTCCAGTAAATTTAGTCTGGTGCATCTATATTTGATTACTAGCTTTTGCCCGCGACTTCGTCCGCGTGTATTTTAGTTTTTAGGACATATGTTTTAATTAACCCCGTTTTAATTGTGACATAGGCTGCCGTAAACGATAAGTAACAGTTTACTACAGTACTTCACTATAAACAACATTTTTACCACTTTTAAAGCTGGTGCTAGAATGACCAAGCTATTTGGTGTTATGTGGCTTGCTCGCGGGTGAGCTAAACCGCGAGCAAGCCACATAAAGCTGACCGTGAGAAACAACAGTCCTTTTCTTTTAAATCGGCAAATTTTAATGTTTAGCCCTAGATTTGTTGGTAAAATTTATTCTTAACAATTAGTTTTAAATATAAATTTCATTTCCACAAATTAGATGTACATTTTGTATATTAGCAAGTTTAGTGCACGCACCCATACATACTTTACCCCCTTCCCCCTATTTTACCTCTTTAAGGAGGAATTTAGTCCATCTTACTTAAACACATCATTTTGAAACGGTATTCGAGAACTCATCCTACCTATTTTCATACTTTTTAGTACATAAATAAGAAAATTCGATATAAACTTCTCCCTCCTATTTAATTTCCTTATTCCAGTTTTATTTATTATTATTAGCGTTCTAAAAGTTATAAAGGTATAATTATTTTTACAGATCGAAGCGTAAGTAAATGTGTTATTAATGCACTGTGTAATATTATTACACTCTGTATAATTGTATGTGTATATGCTTGTATACATATATTTGCTTCAACCCCTATCAGACCTCGCTTCTGTAATAATTAGTATTTCAAATCGTCGTCGCAATACTTATATTCTTACTTAAAAATACGTAATTATATGCGAATATACACAGTAGGTGGCGTCCCACACATCAATTCAGCGACAGAACTGATCATCATACAATTTCACGAGCCAAACTCTTCGTCAAAGGAAGTTCCATTAGCCTCCAGGGTAGGGACAAGAGCCCCTGAGGTTCGGGCCTCTCCGCGAAATAGAACATGCGTGAAATAAGTCGTGTGTATGTGATGGCGCCTTAGAGAATAAAAAACGTATAGATGGCGCAAATAACAGTGTATAAGGCCTCGACTACCTTCATGTAAGTTACTTGAAATGCGTCGTGCGTTATGTCTTACAATATAAAACTGGAAGGGGAAGAATTCCTGCTTATCGCCGTTTCACAAGCAGATGACGCGTTTGACATTCATGATGATTATAATTAAAGAGAAGGAATCCTAACCGAACCTTACTATCTACTGTATTAACTCCGTAAGCGTAACCAATGGGTTACGCACGTAAATAATACTTTAATATGTTAAAGTGAGCACCTGTACCCAGCATCGTAATAAAAAAGTCCATAAAAAGAATGGATCAACAAATAAATAAATTATTATATTTCTATATTAATTTATTATTTGTAATAATCATTATTTCCATGTAATTCTACAGACGTTCCTATACCCGATAAGATATCGATACTTACTCATTTAAGTAGTACTTAAATTGTTTGTCGATACTACTTATATGAGTACCCTTAAAGTATCGATACTTACTCATATCGATACTTTTTATTTTTATATTAATGGCACTAATAAAAAAAAGAAAAAATGTTAGAAATGATGTTTAACAAGTTCCGAAATAATAATCACAGATTTATTAATTACGAGTAAAGATGTGTTCCTTGTTTGTGACATTATTGCACCCTGAAAGTGCTCACTTGGAACTGATGTTGATGGAAATATTAATTTTATCCCATAGTCTGATTTGTTCATAGTCATTCCAATAGTCTGATTTGTTCACAGAGAAAGGTGCGTTCAGAAATTAAAATGGTTAACTAACATTTGTATTGTTTGATTCGATTCCATACAAACTATTTTCGTTTTAATAGTAGTTAGTATCGCAAGATTTATATCGATGCTAAAAGTATCGAATATATAATCGTATTTACTTCTATCAAAATATCCCTATGCAATTCCTATTATAATTTTATGATCATTTATTATTATAACCAAATAAAATTCATTCTTAACGTAGATATTAAAATTGCTTGAATTATTTATGCACCCTTGTGAGATCAGCGATATTAATCTTATGGATATCGTTTTTCTTATCCGAAAAAATCCTCCCGTCTTCTGACTTACAAATTTATTAGCAGTATAAACCTAATGTAAACTGCTTTGTGATTCAAATCTTTATGAAATTAGAATATAACGTAATATTAAAAAAGACTCATCTAGTGTAGTGTGTAGTGACCTACATTAGGCAAGCAGTTTGTGTAAACAATGTAGCAATTTAGATCACGGTTTCTATGAACTAAAATATAATTTATTTTAGAGCGTACGACATTTAGTGTACGAAATGTAAGATAATATAGTCTTAGGGTTTAATGATTTAAATAGTGTTTTCTAAATAGTGTTTGTGTAAAACTTCACCTGGATATTTTTTTTAAACTTCAGCAATCGATATGAAAACGAACAATAAAAAAATATTAGTGTCATATTAGATTGACTTTTCGAACATTAGCAACTGAATATGAGAACGAACATGTAATGTTAAAATAGATACCGGATTTAGGATAGCTACAATATAAAACCCGTCAACAATTGTATATGGAAACGATTAATTTAATTTAAATCTCAATACCAAATGGTAACCAATGGTAACTACGGTAATCTATATTTAAATTAAAAATATGCTAAACACTGTCCATCTGTGCGGCAGAGCGCTCCCCATATCAGATTTATATTTTAATATTTCGTTATTGTAGTACTTGTTTTTCCGTTTTTAATATACTCTTAAGCATTGGAGTTTACAGTTTGTTCATAATTTATTTAATTAAATATGGCTGTAGCAAATGAGCATACTGTCAACCTGATGGTAGGTAGGTGAATGGCCAGACTACAGACTACAGATGCAGATCGACTGGCATCCTCCCTCAAAGTCAAGAATTGTTTTACGCTAGAAATAAGAGCAAGGCATGTTTGTTCAAGTATAGCAGATGTTTACAAATACAACATCACAAACAATTCACATGTTTTACAAGATTTGTTCCGAGTATATCGCTCTCAGCCGAGTTGAAGGTTGTGCGATTTCCCAGCGGATCGTATAAACCGGGGAAATGAACAGGAATACAATTCGATACTAATGTAATTTGAGAATCGATCTGCTTTACTTCGTATTTAGGGTAAGGTAAAATAGCATCATATGACTTTTTCATTTGTATTTCGTTTTTATTGTTTTCATTATTCGATTATATTTTCGGATCTTTCTTTTCTTCATCAGATTCTTTTAATTAAAGGTGATGTATAATATATAATAATTATTTAAAACTGAACTACAAATATTTAACTATATGAACCCAATATTTTTTATAAAATTGAAATAGGAAAGGAGTATGATTTAAAATTTCCATCTAAATAAAAGAACTGAATTAATAAGTATCCGTTAATTATACTTGATAGTAAGTGGTCAGTCCCGTCGATATATATACCTATTTAATCAAAAAACAATCGAACTCACCTGTGGTCGCTCGTAAATACGTCACTACCTCATCCCAAACACTGCAATTCGAAATATATCAGTTCTTAACATTACGAAGGATGGAGGTGTGATGCTATCGAACACACGGTAAAACTCTTAAAGATTTGTCTCCCCAAACACCACCGCCACGAATATTTCTCCCGAATGACTGACTGTGTCATGGTTTAAAGGATGTAAAAGGGTAAAGGTACAAAGGGACATATTTATCCGAGTCGTCCTAAGTTTGTTCTCAGGGGTAGTATATGTGACCTCATGTAGGATTCTAAACTAATCTAGGTTTAATTACAAATGTTCTTGGGTGGCAATAACTAGTTATGTCACGTCAGATGGACTGCATGGTCGTTTGCTACTTCTATATTATAAAAATGACGAAACACAAATCATTTTACTTTTCACGTTTCTAGATAGGACATGGAACTTCCGTTTTATGTTTGGAAATATGTATGTATCTTCCAATCTGCACTTAACCAGAGTGTCAATATTGTAACTCGTTCCTTTATAAGGCGAGTTCAAGTAAAATTCAACGTTTTTTTTAGTACATGTAAATAGGAATATTTCAGTAGAAAGACGGTTTGATTGCATTCACGGTAGACATCTTTCTCAGAGTGCCACTTGTGCTCACGGTCGCAAAACTTTGTGCATTGCGAAGTTAGTGGCCACTGCGAGAATTTTATTAGATTTTCTTCAGAGCCATATTATTTTGTGGGGTAGCAATTTAGGTTGCACACACTGTGATAAAGTGATCCTTACTGACTTTGTTATTTAGATCAGATATTTAATGTAATGATGTCGGTTACATTATGATTTTTACAGCAACTGTGAGCATGAAAATGCCATATTTTTAACTATACCGTTACCATTTTAGCTGGAACTTTGTTGCCCGCAATGTTAGCCTCAGTTCTTGAAGTAAAAGATAGCTACTGGCAAATGCTTCTATATTCCTAGTCGATTATAGACAGTATCTAGCTGGCTGTTTTAATTCAATTTTAAAATATTTAAAGTTCGATTTCCAACTTTTCCAACTTGACATAACTCAAGTAAATGAACCCTCCGAGTACCAGGTCAGTTGATGGGAATTTCATATCAAAAGCCACTAAGCATTTAAGTCACGCTAAAAAAATACGCACAAGATATTATATCGTAGGTGAATGAATGCTCTCGGGGCCTTTCAGCAGTATTCATGTTTTGCTAGTCCCCAGTCGATCTGTATTCGTTCGGCGATTGATTCCGTGTTTTAGCACGGCGTAGCTTTTATTCAATAGCGTCCTATCTAGGAAATTGACACTGACTTTTATTAGTGTTTTAGACTTTATTTTGTAAAATAGACACTTTTTATAGTGTGCCTATTATTAGGATTTGAATTTCCTTGATAACAAAGTCACAGTTATGGTATCCAGTCCATAAAAATTTGAATTAGTGAATAATAAATAATAACATAATAGCGTTATTTAGAGTTTTATACTACCTACTATAGTACTTTTTTCGTTTTTTTTTCTTTTAAAACTGTATAAGTGGATATTCTATTTAAAATAGATAAGCTTTTTTATATAAGGCGTTATCAACGATGTACTCGAGGGCAATATTGCTTCAATAACGGACCTCCAGTTAGATTCCTAACCTAAGCAGATGTTTACACATATGAGACAGTAACCACTAAACATATGAGCTAACGTTTGTTTTATAAAGACATAAAGTCGCGAACGCATATTTATCCATAGGTATATAAAAAATGAAGGTTGTTAAATGGAAACAATTTATTAACTTAACTTTTTATTTGAACAGAATTCCAGTAGACAAATACGACTTTGACCCACTTTCTGACGGATATCTTGACGTGCCCCTTAATAGTCATAATAAACTGATAAAATCCATAGAAAAATACATAAAATATCATATAAATTAATATATAATCTGCTTTATAAGATCCCAGGATCAATTAACTATGATTAAATATAAGTCAATTTTTTTCTCATTTATAACAAACTTTTTATTGATTTGCCATATTCGTTACTGTGAGTCAAATTTTAAACTATTACGTATCTGATTTGAAATTTATTAAACTTACTTTTATATTATAGAACCAGTTTATCTGATAGTAAGTGACCACTGCCGCTTCTAGATACCGTGATCAACTTCAGATAAGGTTAACCTTCAAGTACCGATGAGGGGCCTGTGAGGCCGAGTCGGGTAGTCAAAATTCATCCCTTCCCCGCGTAGGTGAGATCCGTGTTCGTCAGTACCTGTGAGTTTTGTAGTTTCGACACCATTGAGTGTGGTAACAGTACTGGCGAATACAATTTCAGTAAGTTATATCGCTTTGAAGTTCCGACGTGGCCCCTCAGGCCCGACATCGGTACTAATGTTACTTTTTTGTTTGAGCTACGAAATAAATGAAGTGCTTGATTTCAGAAACCTAGCGGTAACTTTGTTGTTGGACATTTTTTAAATTTGATAAATAGGGGACATTTATTATTTTTTTTCTAATACCAACACCCTTAAAATTTAAGAAAAAATTTCGTGGTTACTAAGAATTTAATTTTGTTCAATTATTTTTATTTTGTGAAGTGATAGTTTTTAGTAAAAAGACGGAGCCAAAGACTAAATTGCATTATTTCTAAGTTTCATAAAGCTGATAATAATATTTATCTTTTGTTTTCATTTATAGATGCCAAATTAATAAGATAATCTTTTGTTGCATATTAATTATTCGTATTTTTTAAGAAAATCCGTTTTGAGTACCGCGGCCTTTTAGGCCCCACGTCGGTACTAGTGTTCCAAAAAATCCACGTCGGTAGCTAAAGTTTAAAACACTACCAGAGCCCCTGAGGACTATTTTAAAACGCCTCGAATAAGTATGTCTCCCTTACTACATCCTTCAAGGACACAACAGCAGCACTTAGCACTTCAATTATTAGGCAGAAATAAGTGTGGCGATGGAGCCGCCGACTAATTTCGGTGGCAATAATATGACATTCGACTGATCTGATGACCGACACGGATATTGGTAATATTCGATATTCTAAAATTATTATTAATTATTATATTATTCGGTGTATAAAATTCGTCTCGATAAGCAACGTAGTTCTCAATCATAATCTGTTGATGTACACCTATTATTCAATTCTTTCAGCACAAAAATTGAGAGATTCGTTTCATCACATCCTTGTTTACGTTATCGAAGCATCAAATGCAAGAAAAATTATATTACTTTTTAAAATTTTTAAACATAAAATACGCAAGAGATGCAGTAAACAATTACATTACAAATGGTTACTGACGGTATCACACAATTCCATCTAGAATTCTTGCTGAAAGGAACACGGACTGGGCGGTGTATTTGCGCTTCGGAACTTGTTGGAAAGAAAATAGATTTCCAGGTAATCCTCAAAGACATCTCTCCTTAGCGATTCTGAAAGCAAACTGAGTATTTTCAGCACTTAGATTAAGGAATCGGTGTCAAGACTCCTTGAGTAAATGTTTGCGTCGAACGAGATCACGCTGAAAAATATATTTGAGTAAATGTTTTCCGACTTGTAACTTGTAAAATATATAAATTAGAATATAAAAACTGATGATACTTTCAAAAAATACTAATTAGCTTTTTCAAAAGATAGTAAGGTACATACGCCTATAATGGCCCGCTTAATTTCAAAACCTCGTAACATCTTTCAGATAAGTTAAATAAAGGAAAATCATGATCGACGTTGTAATATATGAGTTTATAAAACAAAATATTATAAGAATATTTAGTGGTTTTGCCACTTTGCCACAGTTTTAAAAAACTTGGTGTTGGGCCATCTTAAGAAGCTGGTCGCACAAGACTAATCATAATCGAAACTTAAACACTGTTATCATAAAATATTGAATTAAAAACACCTCCATAATTCAACATTATTCGTAAAAGTAAAAAAAAATAAGCAGATATTTAATGTCGGCTAAGTTAAATCTATCAAAATTAATATCAACTATATCTATACATATAAATAAAATTGAAGTGTCTGTTGGTAATATCAAAATAACAGTTTTTTACCAAATGCATATCGAAGTATATACGATACTGATAACAAAACTGCAATTACCAAAATTTTTGTCTGTCTGTCTGTTTGTTCCGGCTAATCTTTGAAACCGCTGGACCGATTTTGACG